>CATIWM010323219.1:0-14074 GCA_949671775.1 Mallotus repandus | reverse complement strand
AACATCAGGAGATTTCTCCAAGGCAGCAGCTTTAAGCCATCCATCAAGCTCCTCGTCAAGCTGTTTAGCTGAGAATTGTTTCAAAAATTCTCAATTATACTAAAAATGTGAATAAGAGATGATCTATCTATCTATCTATCGATCTAATCTACTCTTCAGAATCCAAATTGATTCACCAAATCTTATATTGACACCTAAAAATCGTTAACCAGAGAATTTTTGGTTGTTCTGAGGTATGATAATAATAATAATAACAATTTTTTAAAAAAATTGAAATAGCTTGTGAGAAACTTACGATTATCGGTGTACCATGAACCGGCATGTGAAGCTCTCCTGATTCTCTCCATTTTTAGGAATTTTTTTATTTTAATAATAGAGACAGACGCAGAGATGATTCTTCTTTTCTGCTTGTGCAAGGTAAAAAGGAGGAAGATGATTGATTTAGAGTAGAGAGTGAGCAGCTCAAAAAAAATTAATTTCTCCGCAGAGGGAGTAAGATATGCTGCATTTGATCTTCATTCTTCTTCATGCTTCTCATACCTGAGACGTCGCCACGTTTTATTCTTTATTATTATTATTATTATTATTATTGTTATTAGACTTGTGGGTAGGAGTGAAATTGTGCCGAGTATAATCATTCGTCTATCATTTCAGTCGAATTTGTTATAACTTAAATAGATCTAAAGAAATTTTTAAAGTTATAAATTAAAATTATATATTAAAAATTAAAATTAAATTATTTATTAAATATATATAATATATTTAATAAAAATTATAATGTTATTTTAATAATATATTTTTTAAAATATTTTTTATAATATAAATTTATATATTATGTATCTAAAATTAAATTATTAAATATTAAAATTATGAACTTCCTTGCTAGCTTCTCGAGTTTTGCGAGCTAAATTTTAAATAATAAATGAGTTTGAACAAATTTTTATCAAGTCGAACATCGAGCAGCTCGATTTATTTATAGCCCCATGCAGTTGCAATACTAAATTTTTTTATATATAAAACTGTATGATTAATTTCTCTTAAAATAAAGAGTATAATAATAATAAGTTAATTGTTCTGAAATCAAGATGTTCTTGTGAAATTATTAAATTTTAATACAACACAACTAAATTTATTTTTAACATCTTAACCAGATTAATAAAATTTTAATTAATTAATTAATTTATTTTGAACTGACGAGCAATCACATCACATTTCATATGATAAAGATTTTGAAAGCATCTAATAACTACATTACAATTTGTTGATTATTCTTTTTTTTTTTTTTTTCCATGAGTGAGGGTTTTGGCTTTAAGTTTTAATCAATAATTCTTGACATGATATCGTCTAAACAATAGTATAAGATTACAAGAAAGCAAGATTTTTTGCCAAGATAGGAGAGAAATAGCTACAGCCCCTGCAATAACATTCCACCTTGCTCGGAGAATTCATTTGATTCTCAATCAATCTGAGATAAAAAACAAAACATCTAATGAGGAAGAACACTGTTTTATTCCTTACAAAACCAACAAATTTTTACCAAAAAGAGACAAATCTTCTATCAATCTATAAAATGCAGATAGACAGGCGCCCAGCCTGCATGAATAACAAACTCATTTATTCTATAGAATGAACAAATCTAATCTTATACCCACTATTTTCATTTCAACTGTGAGTTACATCAACTGTAGTATGAAGAAAACAAAAAACAATCTAAAGAAAAATATATCATATCACAAAGTATGATGATATAACCAGCTTCACAACTCGCTATTAGCGTTAAACCTTGAAAATGCAATAATCAACTCGGTTTCATTCCAAAACTGATGGATGCTACATAAACTTTCATTGTTTGCCCCCAGAAGCAGACAACGATCTCCAACTGCATGGCAGTTCAAAGGAAACAAAAATGACCTGCAATCATAATATATCAAAGAATCAATCTAAGCCAAGCAGCACTAACATAGAATAGCTGCACTAATCTCTTTTTAAGTTTCACAATCAACCCTGCCTAGGACTACATTTCCGACAAAACAATCAGCTATCAGTCAAATAAAGAAAACATGTTTTCATGATCTTGTTTTTCAACAAATTATATGCTTGAATGTCGATTAGTATGTTAAATAACTAGGATTGAATGTCGATTAGTATGTTAGATCATTACTTTCTCATCCTTCATGATAAGAGGAGACACCAAGTGACTAAACAGTGTCCTGTCAAATTCCAAAGATTCAAAAACCAGTAGCCAAACTGACTCACTCTCCTAGAAAAGGATTCCTCTCCTCACCCCAAATCGCAAAAGTCAACTTTATCTAGAAATACTGCCTTAAAGAGATGATCCTGAACCCAAAGGCTGGAAAATTATTCTCATTTCTCGCCAACTTCAATTCTACCAGGGACATTAGAAAGCCAATACTAAAAAACCCATTCCATGAAAAATCATAATATTAGGTTCTTCATCGAAGACTGGAAACCTCAACTGAGAATATCAAACTGCGGGTCGGGGGCTAAAGTGAAAAATAGCTTGCTGGAACAAATGACAGGGTAATGCCAGTTCTAGACATCATAATTGCAGCCAGGCTGCAGAAGTTTCCCACTCAGTATGTGAAGTCCATCTCCAGCACTCCAGTGAGTCACTATGCACCAGAACTCCCATGTCCCGCAAATATATTAATCAGTGAATGTTAAGTTAAAAAACATGTCCTTATAAATAGAAAGCCCCTAAATTTTCACAATTTTGTATAATTGACCAGAACAAGAAACTCAAATAGCAAGTTTATTGTTCTCACAAAAACGTTCAGCACCAATGGCTCTAGCATGTCAAACAATTGAAATGATGGTAACAGTGCAGTTCCTTAATTCAAAAGCAGAGAGACATATTCTTACCTATTTTAAATGAAGCAATGTAACACTTGAAAATTGAAGAATTGCCAAGCTCCTAAACAATGACCAACCAGAAGCAACAAAAAATCAAACATGCTCCAACAAATAATGAAGTTTTGGAACCCGTCGGCGGAACAGTGGCTCCAGCCTGAATGATGGAATACCGCTCTCCCACCTCTTAACATCATACATTTCATTCCATGCCTGCACTATCTCATCAATTTTGAAGCCCAAACCTGTGACAATTGAAAAGTGATACAATTTAACATCTTGATAGTTTCAAACATCTCCACAATGAAATAATTATATTTCACAGATAGCATGTATATGCATTAGTATTTATTTACCTTCAAGCGCTGTTTCATTGGAACAATGGTTCTTTATCATAACAGCAATATCAGTTGGAGAAGCACCAGCGAGCTCAAACTTCTCAACTGCAACCTCTAAACATTCCTCCCAAGTGGGCAGCTCTAGCCTATATTCCACAACAGAGCGCTCATAGAGCATGGTGCCCCATAAAAGATATATCTGTGAACTCATATTGGCCGTCTGCTCTGCTGCTTCTTCTGCAGATACATCTTTTAATAGCCCGTCCAACCCAAATTTCTGTAACTGGTCTTTGTATTTGTCAAATTTGGAAAGCCCATTTAGACGTTGCTCCTCCATCTCTTCCCACATCTGCATGCCCCTCTCCATGCAGTCCTCAGCCTTGTTATAAAGATCAAGGACCTCTTCAGAAGGCCCGCCTTCTAAATCCAAATTGCTTCCAATAGCATGATACCAACAAAGCTTTGCTTGCTCAAACTGTTGTTGCCCAAGTGCAAGAAGACCCTCATAGAAGTCAGGTTTGATTTTTAGAGCTTCATGGTATCTCATTGCTGCCTTTGAATATTCTTTCTTAGCCCACTCATATGCATTCTTAACCTGTGCAAGTATGGTCTCCCTAGAACCATCTTCAGAAAAGAACAACCGTTTCCTAGCCTTGGATAAATGAACATTTCCCCAATTAAACAAAGCCAATGCCGCCATTTCTTGAAACTTATCTGCAGCAATATCAAAAACTTCCTGTGCTTCTGCACTCGTCACAGTGTCCTCCATTGCCTCTGAGTATAACTTCATCCCTAGTTCATGAAGATCCAGGTATGAGTCAGAATCAAATCCAACATGATTCTTGAATAACCGTGCGAACTGGACAATCCAATCATCTACAACAACTGATCCCTTTTCAACTTCAACACTTTTCCCCACCCCATTCTCAATAGCATCGCTTGGTTTCTTATCCATGGAGTGCTCCTCTTCAATTTTTATCCCCTCATAAGCTGGTTCCTGATCAGGGCTAACTTCAACAACATAGAACCTAAGTGACCCTTGAGAATCACCTGATGATTCAGCCAATCTCAGCTCCTCAGTAGTAGTAATGGTAATCAAATCACCTTCAGGGTCCTTGTATTTCACGAGAACAGCCTTCAAGCCAGGATACCTATCTCGAACTACATCCCTAAGTAATCCAATACTGCAATTCAGTGGCAATTGAGCCCATCTGATATCCTCCCCAAAAACTAGCTTAACTGTCTTGGTAATCACTTTCTCCTCCTTAACATCCTTCGCAATCACTCTCTCTTCCTCAATAGTTTTCATTATCACTTCCTTATCCTTGACAGCAGCACTAACCTTCTTCTCCAAAACTACCTTATTTTTCTCCTTCTCCTCTGCTTTCTTCTCCACAACTACTTTATCTGCCTTCTTATCCATTACTCTATCACTCTTCTTCTTCTTTTTAACCTTCTCCTTCACCACCTTCCGCAACTGGGTAGCACCACTCTGCTCTTCATTAGCCAAACCAATTAACTTCTCATCAAAATCAATACCCTTCTCAGTCATAGTCTTTTTAATACTGTCCAAC
Organism: Mallotus repandus; assembly: GCA_949671775.1. Lineage (NCBI taxonomy): Eukaryota > Viridiplantae > Streptophyta > Magnoliopsida > Malpighiales > Euphorbiaceae > Mallotus > Mallotus repandus. The sequence goes on along the minus strand of CATIWM010323219.1, from coordinate 9,291 downwards.
ATCTCCAAACCCATCAAATTATTAGGTTCCATACTCAAAACATTGTTAACATCCCTTAAAGCCAAATCCAATCTATTCAGAGCCTCATAGCACTTGGCTCTTTTCAACAAAGCTTTGCTATACTTCGGAGACACCTCTAAAGCTAAATTACACTCATTAATAGCACGAGGATACTCACCTAGACCCAGTTGCATATAGCAAGCGGCCATATTACTGCGAAGATAAGCAACATCTATGTGGTTTCTTGGAAGCAGCTTAACAGCTTTCTCATACTTTAAAATAGCACCTTCATAGTCACGTTTCTGAAAAAGCTTGTTCCCTTCTTCTTTGAGCTCTTGTGACATGTTAATAAAGATTGCTGTGTCTTCATCAAAAGCCTTTGACGTCCGATCCGCCGTCGTTTTGCCATGCTTGCCGTCAGCATCACCAGCTCTCGGTGATGCTAGGTTCTTCTTTTTTCCACTTGGCTTCCCCATCCGATAAATTCACAAACAATATGATAAAAAAAAACTAAAATAAACCACCAAAGTTTTTTATGTAAAAGCAACGATTTTGATTGATTTCAATCAAAACCCACTTTCTTAAGCATCAAACAACCATTAAAAAAAACAGAAGAAAAATATTAAAAATGAAAACTTTACAAAAATACGTAGCTGTAACAATTGAAGGGAAAAAAACCCAAATAGAAAATCAATAAAAAAAAGACCTTATTCTCTCTCTGTGACCAGAATCTGAAAGAACTGATCCAGAGAGAGTTTAAATAAGAGATTGTTTTGTTTAAACTCCAGTATCCCTCTGTTTGGTAATGTAAATAAGAGATACAAATAAATGAAAAGGATTGTAAATACTAATAAAGATGGGTATTTGTGCATGTGCTGCTGCTAATGCTCATTAATGGAGGATTTGGTCGCCAGAGGGAAAATGTAAAGAAAGACAAATTTTTAGGGTTTTCAAAATTAAATCCTTCCAAACAGCAGCAGCAGAAGAAGAAGGTGGTCAACGTGATGAGAAGAAATTGACAAAACTACCGTTATTTTGAGATCGTGAGGTACACGCGCTCTATATGGCAACAATCATGTCAGAATGTGGGATTTTTTTTGTTTTTTTTTTTTTTTTTTTTTTTTTTGGAATTGGGTACTCTTGCTTGCTGGCTATGGCCACTGCTGTCGCAATTTGCATTTTATCATTTTGTGCAATTTCGCATTAAAAAGCTATGGTAATTTGAAAGGCATAAAGTCTAATTATTGGTATTATTTATGGCTTAACCATGAATACATCATTTCTTAATTTAAGGGAGAAATCGATAGCAAAGAAACTAATTCAGAATTCATGTAATTTTTCGGCTCCAAATTTTTCTAAATGGCACTTAAATTTCAATAGATAAAATGAAGATTTTATACGATTTCTTTTTTTTTTTTATAAACTAATGTTGTTTGGACAGGGAAGAAAGTAAAGGAAGTAAAAGAAGACACGCGCTTTCTACGCGTTATAACAGCAACTGGGCCTAGTTGCCAGCGCTTAACCCGCCAGAAAAGCTGGAGACATTCTATTTTCTACCTGTCATATTCCTCCACTTAAATTTAAAAAAATACTACAAAAATGGTTAATAAAACAACGCAATGGACGTCTAAATTAAATGGTAATAACATCCTAAGAATTCATGTTAAAAAAAAAAAAAAACATCCTAAGAATTAAATGGTAATAAAGTCCCAAGCAAAAAACATATGGACTGTTTCATGAATTTTCTAATTTTCTCTGTCATTTTGAGCTCTTAATCCTCAATCCATGAAATCACATTGGGCAAGTCCTATCCTGCCCTACAATTTTGGGACAGAACTGAGAATTTCTAGATTTCAGCTGTATTAAGCAGATGCAGATCCTGTTCGTCTTCACAAAAAAGTGCTGTGTTCTCTAAAGAAAAAAAGCTCTTAGTATATATATTAAAAAAAAAAACTTTCTATGTCTTAAGAAAAGAAACAAAGAATTGATTGTGAAGTGTGAACAACTCTGTCACATTGATTCCTGCCATCCAGTATGCTAATACAAGTTGAGAATCTCAAATTTCAAACAAGGTATTCCGCATTTCAAAATGCTCACTATTTTTCTCTATACCACAACATGTCTATCTTGAGTTACAACACTTTCACAAGTACATAACATTCCATGCATTCTGACTACTTGTCATATTAACAAAAGTGCAGATGACTACGCAACTTCTGGATCATAGCACTCCAGAATGTAACCAGAAGGTTACCAAGGATATCAAAGTTCATTAGAGATGATCTCTCAGTCTCCATTTCGCACAATTTGGCATGACTTAGAATGGCTCCAACTTGCTGGACTTCGTAATTCCATTATTCCACCACAAAACCGCCCTTAAGCTAATTAGTCCATTTTGCAATGCATTTTAACTCTTGGATTTAAGAAGCATTATTGCCCTGAAACCTTCATGAAGATGACAACTGACATCTGAATTAACAAAGTAAACGTCTGAAGGACTGATCATTTGCACAGTTGAAGCAGCAAGACAGAAATCCAACTATTCCTGGTTCCACAGGTTGAGCAACTTCTCGTTCTCGCTTGTGCAAGACTCTTACAAATTCATTTAAGCTTAAATTTCCATCACGATTTGAATCAAACACATGGAAAATGACACCAACCACATAGTCTGTGAGCGAAACGCCACAAACCTGATATTTACAAGGACGTTATGAGAGAAAATAAAATAAAAAGTAGATAATTTTGGAATAGACATCCCTAAAAATATACAAGCTTGTCAACAGAATTTCATAATGATCATAGGAAATGAAAAATCTATCATCATTTCCGATGTGTTTGGACAATATAAGGTCCATATTAATTGGGTTTTGATTTGCCACACAAATTTTTCTAGCAATTCAATTCCATTTAGGGCCAGATTTTCTATAATGTTGGAACTATTTCAATACCAACCAGCACAAGAAACTCTCCACCCCATTATTTCAAGCTAAAGGCAAATTCAAGTGGAACCTAAACAAAATGGAGTATGACCAGCTCACTATTGGTTTCACACACACATAAAAACAAAGAACTCAGGAGAGCACATACGCGCAATTGTAAATACAAGACAAATTACTACAACATGAAAAAAGGCCGAGTCTTACATGGGATGCAGCTCTTTGGAAATCCTCCTTAGTTAACAGGCCATTTACTTTCCCATAACTAAAGAGGGCCAAAGAAAATGGCTGCAACTTTTTACGCAATTCTGCAAAATTTTTGAAGTCTTCAAATGATATCCGTACATCCCGGAGGTCTGTCTCATTAAGTTCATCAACACGATCAAGCAACTTATCCAAGTGATTCAAGTCAGCTGAAGCAACTATGGACAATGCAAAATCCTTAGCTGATATGGTTTTCTGTAATTTATAGTCATAATGTGCAAATTCCAATTTCAACATCTGCAAAGGACAGCACAGGAATTACGATAGTGCTAAATATGACAAGCTTTAGAAAGAGATTTTAAAATGCTCCGCAAAAATAGTGCAAATAAGCAATTCAAATGCACAGATCGCTTGCCCAACCATGCCATAACTGAAAGCAAGCACTTGAATTTGATTGAACATTATGCCAAATTTGTTACCTGAAAGCATGACAACAATATGATGATATTGAATATATATCACATAATGAAAAGAGAAGTGATATAGAGAAGTGATACACGTGAATATATAACATGCATTTGGTTAAACCTGAGGCAAAAGAATACCTCATCATGCAAATTTTTCAAAAACTGAACAAATTTATCATGTTGAAGACGACCCTTTCCATATTTGCCAAAGAAGTACTCCATCAAACCTCCATCTTCCACTAAACCGCTCACTTTTAACCCAGTCCGGAGTCCATCCCTATGTACAGCCCCTTGTCTGTTTTGAGCTCGCATTAATTTCATGACTTTCTTAAACTCTTTTTTTTCTATCTCCCTATAAACAAAAGATTAAAAAAAATGACAGAGAGAATAAGCCTAGAGCATTTATCTCATTAAAACAGAGAAATCATACACAAGTGTACTAGGAGGTTCTATACCCACTGTTGTCCCTGTCAAACATTTTGAAAGCCACGGAGAAGCTTTTTTCTGGAATACTAAGCAGAGTTACAAAAAAGATATACCTGTTACAAGCACACAAATTGCCACATTTTTCATTACTCACAATCACAGCCATACTGAAAACAACAGAATTTCTATAAAGAAAAAAAAAACTCACTCTTTGAATGATATAAGACCATCATTGTTAACATCAAACAACATAAAGAACTCCGAAGGAGAACATCTTAAGTCACCAGGACTCCTTTCACCGCTCAAATAACCTTCTCTAACAAGATTAGATTCAGATGGAGGGAACACAGGAACTACTGCTCTCATTAAATCTGCTGGCTTCATTAATAACTCTCCATCTGCTGCTTGAAATGTCGCAAAATACTCGAAAACCTGCACATATTATCATTTTATTAGCAATGTCGAAAATCCTCCAAACGATTCTAATAATAAGAATTAAAAATGACCTTCTCCGGAGGACTTCGAAGCCTGATTCTCTTCTCGTAGTTGAAGAAAACCTTTCTCCTATACGCATCTGCAATGAAGTCAAAATCAGGTCACCGAGTAACTAGCGGTTTTCTGCAGTTAAAAAGAAAAAAAAAATTCACCTTACCTCCAAAGAGGAACTTGGAGGTATAATCAGGCAATGAGAATTTGCCGAACGCATGATACGGATTCTGCAACGTTGATTCGGCAAACGAGAATAGAGATGATCTGTTAAAAGAATCATCAGAGTCCGAATTGATATACCAATATAATAACCCTAAGCTCGATCCAAAAGTGATCCCTGAGAGCCATCTGGCGAAGGACTGATGATCAGAGTGATTTTCGTAGATCAGAGAAACAGAAGAAGAAGAAGAAGAAGAAGAAATGGGAGATGGTGCTGGAGTTGAGTATGGACGAGATTGGAGGCGCTGGATTAGGTAGAGTTGATGGATGGAGGGTAGAGACCTTCTGAGAGAAGCTATAGCAAGCATGTCGAGGATTTTCTGCTACGGGAAGAAGGTGAAACTGAGAAAAATGGATTTGGGATTTTAGAAGTACTGAAATGATGTCGTTCCCTGCCAATGTTCAAGGTCGTGTTTAGGCCTTAAAGACTCTAACCGAAGGCCCACGATCTTGCCCAAGTCCGAAAACTGTTTTGAGAAAGGAAGCACACGTCGAACCTGCAATGAAGTTTAACGGAAAGATACCGTGTGTCTTGTATTCACTCTCGCAATGAAGACGACGTATTTTACGTGGCTCATGCTCTTATGGATATAAATACCAAAGAAATGAATTCCATCTACTTCAATAGTAAATTTTTAGAAAATTTCTTAATAGATATCGCAGAAGTTCAAAAAAAAATTCAAAATTACTTTATACATCCAATCTAAGGGAAGAACACAATTCAAAACAGCTTTAGACACCCAATCTGCTAGAGCATTAATACCCCCATTAACCCAAACAACATAAATTTTCTTCAAACAGATTGAGGTTTGTCAAAATAGTTTCTATTACTGAACTAATCTGCCAATGCGCCTCCTGCTTCCTTATAATAGCTTGGACAACCTGCAGAGAATCCATCTTAAATATACATTTTTTACACCCAACTCTAATAGCATAGTCAATTCCCAGCATCAGTGCTTCAGCTTCAGCTTCAGCAGCAAGCGGGGATAGAGTTTTCCTTTGAGTCAGAGTTTTCCTTTGAGTCTCACCATGAACCAACTTTCCAAAGGAGTCTCTTCCAATGACAGCCAATCCTGCATAACCAGAGTTTTGATGAGCTGTATCTATGTTGAATTTGATAAAACCTGCTGGAGGAGGTTTCCAGGAATCACCTCCATCAGATTCAGGTCTTTGCATATTAAAATATTCCTCACTGCCATGAGCTTGTAAAATTTCAGTGCAAATGAATAGCTTTTTCTAAAGTCTTCACAGGGTCAGGTAAGGTTCAATATTAGAGAATACACTAGCATTCGTGCTTTTCCAAATTACGCAACCAATAGTTAGAATCTGTGCGAATAGATCCTCATCATTTTTAAACATACTAAAAAATTGACACCACCAATCTATCATATTGTTTGCTTGGTTTAATCGAGGAATGTATGTAAATTGAGATGCAAACCGTGTAGCTTTTGCGTGAGGACATGCAAATATCTCAACTCTGCAAATTTTGCACGAGTCTGACTCAACAATACCCCTGATAGCCAATGCAGCCTGAATTGGAAGCAGACCCCTTAAAACTTTCCACCAAAAGACCTTGATTTTAGGGATGGTTCTACTATGCCATAACTTCTTCCAAATCCCATCATTAGCATTAATTTTTCATAGAAATTTCAATTATCAGAATCCGGAAATCAAAATATGAGATAACTATAAAATTTGAGTGGGTGTGGCAGTGGTTGTTGTTGGGTGGCCTTACAAGCTCCAATTTTTGTCTGATTTGTCTTCCTACCAGTCCTATAATTATCTTCCCACCAGTCCTAATGCAACTGATATACCTTGAGCGCACTATTTTTGTAATTGTGCAAATGTTAGATTTCTTTCAACTCTAGTAGCTGATTTTTTTTCCAATTGTTTATGCTTACATGAAATTTACCCCAGTTTCACTATACTGATATCAAAGTTGATCAAGTTTAATCAATTTTGCTCTTGATGTCTCTCTTCTATATGCTCCACAATCCACAAGTTCCATCTCATCTCTTTGCTTCCAATTTTTATTCTTTCTCCTTTTTGGTCGGTCACAAATCACCAATGAGCCAGCTGTACATATATTAATCAATCTCTCCAAAAACAACTTTTGGAAATTTCCAACTTTGTAATATACCATCACAATATCAGCCTCTGAATATCATATATTATATGTCAAATTTTGAATATCTTATGCGTTATTAATTCGTCCAATGCAATATTAAATGGTAAAAGTTTTTTTTTTTTTTTTGAATTCGTAATTCAGAGTCCATGTCCATATTTTTCCGGTTACTGAAACAAAATCCATAACTCCAGTCCAGGCCTGTAACAGAGATGAATCAAAATAAATCAGCAGTAACAATAACAACGGAAAAATAAATAAAATACGAAACACAAGCAATACATAGAATATACCTGGTACACAGGACGACGCAACTGGCAAGGATAACGGCTATAAGCAATGGATGACGAGTGAGAGTGACGGTGACGTGAACGGCGAACGTAACGTATCACTCAACGCTGCAAACACAACGCAGATCGCAAATTAAAAACCAGATGAAGAAGAACGATTATTGGCAAGTTTTGGAGGTGAAATGAACTGTAATGAATTAATTATTTTTTAATTTCAGATTTTAATCTTTTTAAGTTAGAAATTTAGATTAGATTTCTGAAAAAAAAAAAAAGTCTCAAAATCTCCTTCCACAGCGCAATTCATATGTACAAAGGATGAGTTCTCTTTCTTCGATCTATAGTCCCACACAAAAAGAAAATAATCCTAGGCCTTTGACATCATCGATAGCCGGCTTGGTCTAGGCTGAAAATCACAACGACGCCGTTGGTGATGCGAAGACGGCCTAATTAACGCCGTCAAAGCTCTCCTCACCAAATCTCCCTCAACACCACCAATCCTCACCAGTGAATTCTTCATCGCCGATCGCCGCATGTTCAACTGATTAGGTGTGTACGAAGAATCCATACTATTTCCGTGACGACTTTTCTTATGAAGGCTGCAACGAAACGAACCTGGATGCGTAGTCGGAGAACACATACATGTCATCTTTTTACTACCACTGTTCCCGCTCTGATGCTGATTGGTAACTGCTATGGAACGATTAGGAGAGCCAGACCGGCCGATATAAAAACGAAAGGAGGTAGGAGAAGGAGGAGACGGAGTGGCAAAGAGATTGACGCGAGTAGGTGAAGCAGATCTGTGGTTACTGTTGTTGAAAAATGCTGTTGGAGGAGAAGAATAGAAGCTTGAGCTTGTTGAAGAAGCAAAAGCAGAGGATGAAGATGAAGAGGAAGACGATGTACACGAGGAAGGAAATCTTCCAGAAGGTGAAAGAGACCGGAGGACCGGTCCACTGGACCTTCTAGACTGCGAACTTGTAGCCATTTTCATCAGAAGAAGAAGGGGAAGACGAGAGGATAAAGGAGGGGCTATTTGGGAATTTTTTCTATAGGACCCCCTGAGGGTGGTTAGTTCGGCAAACCTAGCATGTATCCAAGGTTGGATTTATAGATCCAGGAGAAGAGGGTATAACGGTAAATAACGAGACTTCTAGGGTTTACATTTTAGTTTGGTGTTTTGGTTGTTGAATTGGTTAATTTAACCATGGTTACCTTCACTACACGAATCAGTTAAGGCATTGGGATTCTGATCCAATGGCTAGCATGATGCCATGTGCATGCATCAGGTGACAAAAGAACGGTTTGTGTGACAGCTTTTTTAGGCGGATTTGACGTCTACCACGTGTAATTTTTTCCGCAAACGGTCGAGATTGAAAGTACCAACATACACCCTTAGATTGTAGGTAATTATAAGCTTGCCACTCCCTTTGCTTTTCTATAGTTTAAATAGTCCTTCTACTTTGCAAAACATCGCCAAGTTGGTCCCTATTTTAGGTAAATTCAGTAAAAATATTCAAAGTTGAAGGGAAATTTCAGAAAAATAAAAATGAAAAATATAATTCCAGTGTGCCAAAATTCACCAAATTTTGGGTTGCAATATTGTGTGAAGCAACCTAATTTTGGAAAGATGGTAGGAAAAAGGTAAGTTATGGGAATATAATATAACCTAAGTTGAGATTAAAAATTACAACTTTTAATCAAATTATTTTATGAAGAAACATGAAACATGGTCCTTTTTTTTTAATCTATATATGAAAGCAAGTGTTTTATTTGACTATGTAATTGGTGTATAGTTTAAGCCAGTGCTTTTGTCAATGGCTGAAATTTCAAAAAGCATGAGTGGTTCTTTCGTGACTTTGACATTATAGAGTTTGAAACCTTCTAATTAGTGGTGTGGCAATGCCCACATGTAATCAAGCAATTAACAAACTATATGCATTGCAAATTGTATTTTCTTTTTGGTGATCAATGAAATCAATAATGACTACGGCTTTGTTTTTTTTTTTTTTTTCTTTTAAAGATAAGTAAAAGAGCATATGAGTTTTAATTGATTCAATTATTATAATGTGTTTTAAATCAGTTCAAGCTAGTTGATTTATTTATTAGACGGATTCATAAACTCCAAAAGAAGGAAA
>CATIWM010323174.1:0-15526 GCA_949671775.1 Mallotus repandus | reverse complement strand
ATTTCTGTATTTTTATTATTTTTATGGTATTTTTAGAACTTTTATTGTATTTATGCCTTTTATGGTAAATTTGGCACCATTTTTATGGTGAAAATGTCATCTTTATCATTTTAACATTTTTATTTATGTAATTTTTATTTACTTGCATATTTATTTCTGCATTTTATCATTTTATTGCTTTTTTTGCAATTTTTATCGCTTTTATGCTATTTATGGTAAATTTGATATTTTTATCATAAAGTTCATGTTCTTATGGTAAAAATACCATCTTTATCATTTTAATTTATTTATTTCTGCACTTTTATTTATTCATATTAATATTGTTGCATTTTTATTATTTTTGTTGCATTTTTGTGCTTTTTATTGTTTTCATGCCCTTTAGGGGTAAAATTATCATTTATATCATAAAGTATATATTTTTATGGTGGAAATGACATTCTTACCATCTTAGTATTTTTAATTCTGCATTATTATTGATTTTATCATATTTATTATATTTTTATTATTTTATTACTTTTCTTGATTAATGTATTACTTTTATCATAAAGTTTTCATCTTTATTGTGAAAATATTAATATTTTAATCATCCCCTTTATTATTCAATTTGCATTATTATTATTTTTATTGCATATTTATTATCTTTGTCATTTTTATTGTTTTTTTTTATAAATTTATTATTTTCATCATAAAGTTGATATTTTTATGGTGAGAATAATATCTTTATCACCTTTATTATCTTATTTGTACCTTTTCCATTTTAATTCCTTTATACTTACATTATCATAAAAATCTTATTTTTAATACTAAAGATGATGACTTCACACTAAAGTACCTAAATTTCCAAAATCTTGCATCATGTATACATTAGCATCCTTGTTTGCTTCTATGTTTAATTATTTCTTTATTTATTCCTCCAATTGTGAATGAATGGAATATACTAAATTGTCCTATATGTGATGTGTGCTTGCATGTATATGAAAGGTAACCTTTGTTTTGCTGGATTATTAGAATAGGTTTATTTTATTTTCTTTTTTTTTCTGTTTTAATGTAATTAATAGAATATGTGTTTTTCAAGGTAATGTAATTCTTAATCCCAATTCCACCTTTTTATTTTTATTTTGGATGTATTTATTATAATAGGTTTTTTTCGTCGGGTTGTGATCCTTAATCCCTTTCCCTGTTTTTATTTTATTTTATTTTGCTTATTGGCCTGCTTATCTTGATTATTTCTTGCATGCTTGTGTGCTACATGCTTACTGGCTTACATGCTTATTTGCTTAATTGATGCTTGCTTATTTATCATGTGATATATGCTCGTCAATCTAATTATCCCGTGCTTTATTTAAACTGACCAATGCTTGTATGTAGTAAAATGCATCATAAAACCGAAACTATGGTGAAGTAGTGAATAAATGAGCTTCATGTATAATAAGAAACGGGATAAGTAACTCTTACCCTTCGAACTTGGATTCTCTAGTTATGGAAGTGGATTTTTTTTTTCACTTGTTCCCGATACAAGTCGGGTGGCGACTCCAATTTATAAGGCCTAATCAGGCAGGCCCTCTCACAAACAATAACAAAAAGAAATCCAGCAGATGGTCACTATTAGCCTGTGTGCCCCGATACTATAAGCTCACTGATCCTGATTGATCACAGAACCAGTGGAAGAATCTGATAACAAATTTGTTCCATGAAGTATTAATGATGGTAAGTTGCTTGCAAGCACTCTGTTCACAGTTTCCAACTAGAGCATTATGAGTAACTCCTAAAGTGAAAATACTTTCGTGAAACAGATCACCAACTACTTCAATGAGAATCAGAATTCCGGTAAGAAAGGATAAAGCCATGAAATCATATTAGCAATTAGTTAACTCGGATGATTAATGAATTATTCAACCAACACTATAACAGATTGATTGAAAAACACCATAATGGATGGAACGATGACCAATTGCAACATGCTCATGAGCTTTTTAAGTTGAAAAATAATGAAAGACCCTAGAGAGGGGGGATCTTGCATAGGGCTAATTAAATTTAATTTGAAGTTTAAGAGAAATTTAATAGTTTAGAGAGGTCAAGATGCATTTTATCTTCTTTTGTTAGATTATTAATAATAACTTGAGTATAGGTTTGATGTTATGAGTTTTCTCAGCAGAGTGCAGTAGATTATTCTCAGCTTTAAGGCTATATGGTGGTTAGTAGCATAATTTTCATAAGCTAACCATGCAATATATGCCACAATGCACATCACAAAAAACATGGCGGGAAATTGCGATCATACAATTAAAGGAGAAATCTGATCATAATTCAAAGAATATGAAAGAAACACAGCAGAAATGCTCACCGACTCCATAACCCATTGTGAACCCAAGAAAATATCCCTTGCATATGATCAAAACCGTATATTTTTATAAACGTAGCATTCTACGCCATAACCTCTACTGTGTGACATAACATCCACAAGACATCAAATGTCTACTAAATTTATGATTGTAGTTAATTGGTAAAAAAATAAAATATTTAAATTAATTTAGTTTTAATTTTTTTTATAACCGAAACTTTAATTTAATACAATTTTGAAGATAATAAAAGTATTATTTTATATATACAACGATCAGATATGACAAATTTAATAAAGTTACAATATAACAAATCACTAAAGTATTAATAATCTTTTATTTGAATAATTATACAATATTTTTTCAATTTTTTTTAACATTAATTTTAGTTTTAGAAATAATTTTATATATTACTTTTTAAAGATTTTTTTATTAATCATAATTCTATACAACATTTTTATTAAATAAAATTATTTTGTAATTAATTAGTTTATACATTTATTAATTAATTCTAATTATATAATTATTAAATTTAATTTGATATGACTCCTAAAATTATATTATCTATTTTAGTTTATATTAGATAAAACAAAAAAATAACCTAATTAGAATTAAAAAAATACTTTAAAATGGTTAAATTTTTAATTAATTTAATTTTTATTATGGAGAACATGGGAGCTAACCCATAATGTTAGATTGTTTGATCATCCCTAAACATACCTATAGCCTATAGTGCTGGGAAAAATAACACTCCTTTCCATTCCATTCCATGAACAACTTTTAAGGTTTTTTACAAAGTGATACACAACAATTTCTTGTATTTATTATCATTTGCTACCGATACGTATACCTTACAATATCATCACACCAGCAGCCACGTTTACGCATTCACTACTACACCATCACTACTGCAACCATATTCCCACACCGTTTTGTTGAGGACATTTATTAACTAATTAATTCATCTGAATTTTGAAACGAATTGCCATAAACCCTTCAGAAACTATAACAACAAGACATGGACGATGTTTTTTTTTTTAAAAAAGTTCGCATGAGTTTTTTTTTTTTTTTTTTTTTTTTTAATTTTTAACATTCATCTATTAATATTTACACTTCATATTAATAAAATATTTAGAGGTATAATTGAATCAAGTTCATTTGCAAATTACTTGTGATTAACTCGAGAAAAATTCGGGATTAACTCGATTACCGTCGAGTGGAGTTTGAATTCGACTTATTCAAGTAGGCTATTGAGTCACACTCCTAAATATGTGACTCGATATGTTCACAAATTTAATCAAACCTAATTGAGCTTGTGTGTATTTATCATTTTACACTTTTATTTGAATATTATTATAAATATATCTCATTGAATCGAGTCAAATTTGAGCTCGAGTTCGAACTTGAGTCGAATTTGAATATTTTAAAAAATATATTTTTAAAAATTTAAAATTTTTTATTTAATTAATTGAGTTAAGCCAAATCAAATTTAAGTATATGAATTATTTAATTGAGTCGAGTTCAAACTTTAAAAAAAGTTCGTTTAATTTTGAGTTGAATTCAATTTTTGAATCTAAAAATTAAATCGAGGTCAAGTATGGCAGTGTGTTGATTCGACTCAACTCGATTGCACCCTTAAAAATATTAAACACACATGGTTTATACTGGCCAATAATTTCCTGTGGATTTCTTGTGTAAAGTTGTTTATGACTAGATAGTGGGTGGGAGATTATGGACTGAATTTGATGGTGTTTGAGCCATGAATTTTCTAGATTGGCTTATGGGCTTTAGGTCTGTTTTATGTCTTTGTTGAAGTTTTAGGAGTTTATTTAAGAGATTTTGTTTAATAAATGGCTTAAAAACTTAGCTTAACAACTATAAAACTCCTAGTTTTCATTTGTTAATTGTGTGCCCAAAAATAGTGAAATGATTTTACGCATGCCCCCTTCTTCATTAAAGCTAAGACACAGAAAAAGACTCTATTTCTCACCCTCCTTCAGGTTGCTACTCTTTTTTCCCCTTCTTGCTTTGCGTGATCTCTTCCATAGACCAACCTACTAATCCTTGCTCTTGTTGCTTCAATTTCTATATATTAGGGAAAAAAAAAACAACAAAGCAATTAATAAGCCATGTTGATGATAGCAAGTTTTAAGAGGAGAAGCATGTGTAGGCCCTGGTTCTCTTGATCTTCCAATCCTCTTGGTGCTCTTGCAAATACTCTTTTTTATTCTTCTTCTAAAATCCAGGTTCTATTTCTCTCCGATTTTCAACCCTTTTTCTTTTAAATTTCTAATTCTTTCACAATTCAATTATTATTTTTTCTTTATGATGTGTTGTTATGCATTTATAGACTTGTAGTTTCATTAATTTTAACCTTTAATTTTGTGGGTTTGCTTTATTTTTTTTCAAACATGGTAGGCCTTAGTTTAGTTTCATAATTTCTCTTTTCTCAATTGAACATTTAATTTATTCTTTTAGGCATTTGCTTACATAATTGTTGCTTCTGTTGTGTAGTTGGTAAGGAGATTGTTGATTTGTGCTTGGACCAAATCAAATATTCCCCTAGTCGATCTACAACATAAATTAAGGACTGCATCTAGATTGATGCCTTTACACTGAAACCAAAAGGATCAAAACATGGGAATTGTGAATGTGGATAGTTAACAAATTTGTACAGAAGCAATTGCAAGCATATGACTTTGTGTCTGAATTGTGGCAAAAAAAATGGTTGAATATTGTGGTAAATGCTACAATTTTTGTGTTCGTATCACTCATTTAATTCGAGTTATTTTCAATTCTTTCTGCTCTCTTTCTTTGTTTAAATATGTAATTTTTTTTCCTTTTACATTTTTTATCCATAAACCCAGTAAGTGTTTTTATTGCTTTTTTTTTTTTATTGAAATGTTGATATGCTTCTACTTTTTTTTTTATGCATAATTTTGTTTTTGTTATTAAGCTTTTGATCATGTTTGGAGTTTTCTTGGTTGGTTGGTGGTTGGGTGGGTGGGTTATTGAAAATTGAAGTGGAATTGGGGGTTGCAATTTCTTGATTTTAATTTTAGTTTTTTTGTTTGGAACTTTATGATTGAGAAAGAAATTTAAATTTCTCTTGCTTAATTATTGTGCAAGAATTCCATTGTTTTGAGTAATTATTGTGCAAGAATTCAATTTCTTGGCACAAAAATTCATTTTTTTGAGTAATTCTTGTGCAAGAGTTCAATTTTTCCAAATCATGTTAATTATTGAATTCTTGTAATTATATATATTTTTCAATAGGAGAATTAACTAAATAAAATTCAATTGAATCGAATTCTTGTAATTTTTTTGATACATAATTGTAATTTTTACATATTCCAAACACCATGATATGTTTTTCTTAATGCCAGAAGTGGGGTTTTATGGTCTTTTAAGTATTTATGTAAAGGAATTTGTGTTAATTATGATCAATGCCAGGGATACAGGACTTATTTTTCAAAATCAGCTGAGTTTGCATTGCCAGGAAGATTTATGAACTAAAAAATATGGCTATTATGTTTGAATTGTTACAACGATTGATGGCAACCTCGTAAGAGACAGTTCAATTGATGCTTGCCTATCATATACGTCACTTTTTTTGTTTCTTTATTGATTTCAGTGTATGTTGTTCTTGTTTCAAAATGTTTAAGTAATGTCCTTGCTTCCTATGTCAGTAGTTGTCTTCTCTTTCATGTAACATAGTTTTTTAGAATATGTAATCCATTGCAAGGTTTCTTGTAGCTAGTAATGTTACACCTTGCCTCATGTTGCCCGAGATGGATGTTTTAAAACCAACCATTCAGTAAACCATTTAATATAGTCAAATTATGTTATAATTATAATTACATTACTAATAGAACTAAAAATAATATATTGGAAAGGTTTGTTGACATTTAGGAAATAAGAACTTTTGCATTTGATATGTTTATGAATAACAAATATAGTATAAGATAATTGAGTATTATAGGAAATCACGCTTTTAAACTATATTGACATTAATAATTATACAAAGAAAACATGGTGATAAACATTATTAAAGCAGTATAAAATATGTTTCTAAATAGTTGCTTTACATATATAGTCTAGCCACCATTGTTTAACTATAAGATGTTTTCATTTATAATACATAACGACACAAGGTTAAGAAACAAAAATATAAGGCTTCTTTGACAAGGATGTTGGCTAACCTTACTATCAAACGTCTATCTACACTCACCCAGCTTAAGCCACCTTCTAACAGGCCCTACTATCTAAAAAGTTTAGAAAACAGAGTAAAATGAGCACAAAAATACTCAATGAATAGAAATTACAAGCAAAAAACAATATGGTTAAACCAAACACAATAAATGTCACAAATCAGCAACTAAGGTAATTAAAATCAATTTACAATCCATTTTAAATATTAAGGTCATTATTACCTTCAAACTTATGCAAAGTTCGAATGAATAAAACACATGCTTTTGAAAATATAAATACAACGTTTCTTATGTATCGACCATCCCTAAATAAGCATCACAACCTGGCCATAACATACAGGCCAATAAATTCTCACTCTCTAGGCACACTTGAAGGCCGACCCATCGACTACATTTGTTAGTATAGGTGGTATGCCCTAGAGGCCAATCACATATTTTGACAATGTAAATTATCCCAAATGGCAATAAAGAGTATTCTTTTATCTAAAATGTTTATTTAATTAAATATTTAATCCATTAGCATAATGTTAAATAAATTTATTATCAAGAGTTGATAATATGAGTGACAAATTTATTTGGTATATATGCTATAAAATGTTCGTAGTTGATAAATTAATATTTGGATAATGTTAATTTGACTATCACCTTTGTCTATTTTCCTTGATTAGTATGCGACACTAATAGTGGGAGGTAATGAGTCTCATGCTACTTGATATGGGATATCAGAATAGACATGTGGATACCCATGTGATGGGTGGATCAAACATGACGTTAGATTTTTGATTGCATGTAAATTCACTTATAGTCAACGATCACAATCTAGTTCATAATGGTGCTTATAGTCCTTTGACATGAGGCGACAGGGTCATTCACATTTGAGTGACTAGTGTTTATTGCCATTTACATACCTGTGTTGATCATATATGGGTATATGGCATGTGGTGGCTCTAGTTGGTTAAATGTAAGGATGAGTGTTCAACCAAGATGGGATTCATTGCCTGGAGTGAACTGGGATAAGATCCTATGCTATCTAATTTTTTTCTTGATAAATAAGTTCCTAGCCAGGACAAACATGACACAGTCTGAAAGTGTTTCATTACTAGAAAGTGTTTCTAGTATTTGTTATGTTTTATCAAGAATTAAACTTGAGATGAGGTCATATGATATAACTATTAGAGTTTGACTAAACCATGACTCTAGGTTATATCGAGATCTTCTAATGAAGGGATTTTAATGCATGGTAATTATGACCAAAGGGTTCGTATGAATCAATACATTCATTCATTTTTAATTGGGTAGTTGTGATATTGATGCAAGGGGTCACTCACAACTTAGAAGAAATAAATGTGCATAATTGGAATTTTCACATTTAAATATAAAAGAGTTTCAAATAGTATCAAGTGTTGATGTTATCTTCTCATTGCCAATTAGACATGAACCTAGTAAGTCACACCTAAAGAGCTTTACCAAATCACCATCTATATTAATCTAATTATTGATTAACGAGTTGAATCTAATTATTGATTAAAGAGTTTAATCAATTAATTAAGATTAATCAAAATTGAATTTATGCTTTAAGCAATGATTCTAGTATATCATGAAATCCAATTTAAATAAGGGTTTAATTATTAATTTATACTTAACTAATATGAGATATTAATTAGAGTATTAAATTAATAATATGTGTTTTTTCTAATTGGACTTGGATTAATGGCCCAAGTTGTTTAGGCCTAGGCCCAAATGAGTTTTTCAACCAAAGATTAATCTAAGATATTGAGAAAGCCCATGGACCTAATCCAAGCCCATTTGTTATACGGATTGCGCTTGGGCCAAGTGTTGGTCCAATTGTTAAGCCCAAATCAATATGAACATGACATGGTAAAAAATTTGTCATGTTAGGCATGCATTATCACTTTGGTATATAATGTTGACCATGACAAATGATAAGGATTAAAGTTTGGTTTATTAGGCTTGGCATATTAGGCACATTATCTCTAATGTGTAAATTGCTGACCTTGGCTAAATCAAGATTAGGTTGCATGATTAAAGTGTAGAGAATGTATGTAGATAAATACATGAGATGTATTAATTCTCTACATACTTCTTAGTGCACTAGATAAGTGTACAAGTTGTATACTTATCATGATGAGTTGTATCCTTATCATGACAACTCACATGCATATGATGCAAGAGATTATGCCATTAAGGTTAGCTTTCTCTACCTATAAATATATGACCTTGGATATATTCATTGGACACACAATTTAAGAACTTTATGTTGAGACACAAAAGAGAGAAACAACATATACACAAAATAAACCCAAAATATACTTGCAAGAGATTAAGTTAGTGCAAGACTTGTGAGGGTCACTAGAGAGGAAACTTACAATCAACCTAATCAACGCAAGTAGGTGACTTGGCAAAGCTTTGGTGTTTCAAGCTAGAGGCCTAACAGTTGGGAGGCTAAGCATTTGATTCAAGAGTTGAACCAAAAGATCCAAAGCTTGTAGAATACTTGTGGTCTACATTAAACTTAGGAGATTGTAAGTTTTCTTGAAACTTAGAATTCCTAGGTTATTGTTTGTATGTTATTTTGATATTTAGATATGTGTTAAATGCAAATTAGATCCTTTGGAAAGGAAATCTTCATGTTATTAAGGGTTATGTAAGTGGAATTTTTAAAATTTCACCCTGTTAGAGGCTTGTGCTCACCACACTTGGATGTTGCATAACGGTTTCCTTTCAGTGGTATCAGAGCCCCTTTTGCCCTTTACACATGCTAAATTAATTTCTAATTGCAAGTGTTGTGATTATATTTGATGCTATTTGCAAGTTTTAAGGCTTAATATGTGTTTAAAATTGTTAAGAATCGGTTTAGGGGTGCTCACGATCGTGAGGAACAGTCCCGAGCTTGTGAGCAGCCTGAAAATGCCTTTTTTGCTTTTGGGACAACGCCGCTCACGAGCGCTCCTCATGATCATGAGGGAGCTCATGAGCAGCACTCTATAAACTTAAAAATGTCATTCTTTGATGTTTTTATGCTTGGCAAATTAACCCCAACATGCAATAGTTGCATTTTACACGTCTTATGCTTGCTATACATGCATAGAATGATCACGGACTTAGATTACATCCTTGTTTTTGTAATAATAATTAATTTTATTACTTGGTATGTAATTAAATTTTAATTACATAGAATTAGGGTGTAATATTTACCTTGGAATGCCAAGGATTGAATGTAATTCACAAGAGTTATGACATGGTGCTTGAAGTGTTCAACATGGTGGTCCATGGAGATGGCCCAAGTTGATAAGGCCCATGGTGACATGGCCCAAGGTGTTAAAGCCCAAGATGACAAGGCCCATAGTATATTCTACGAGTTAGAATAGGATTAGGAAAGGCCCATGATCACTCTATATTTATGCATTCATCATTGCATGTTCTACGTATATATATGTGATATTTATGTTGTAGCATGCTATATTTGATGTCATGATAAATGTATATATGATATATATAAATGATTAATGTGCAAAGTGAGACCTTAAATAAAGACCCAAAAATCTTCCAAAATAAATTTAGGTATTAGCTCTCCATTGGAGCAATAACTTGCATAGTTTTAGGATTATATGCATCGACTATAGATACATAAGGGTGTGCATAAGGCCTAAGAGATCTATGTAGTGTTATTGTCAAGCATGAGATGTTGTGGATGTATGGATACACTATGAATCAAGAAAGGTAAATAGGAGTGCCTGAGATTTATAGTGTTTAAATCCATACATTACATTGATTCAATGGTGTGGACATAAGTAATGTGAAAAGATTAAGAATGACAATTATATGTACCTGAGATCTCTAAATATTAGGAGCCGGATTGATGGAATTTCACATGAGATGTGATGGGCAAGGGTTGTCCACTTAATGAAAACTAATATTCCAAGAATAACAATGTGTACTTGAGGGATATAAGTGACTCCATTAAGAACTCCATCACCCACTAGAAATCAATCCAACAAGGGATTTCCGTTTCCTATTTTGGAAGTGTAGGATTCGCAAAGTTAGTGGGAGGCCGTTATGATTAAAGACCAAATCTAATGGTAAAATTATCAATGTCATTTAATTAATAATCTTGTTATATTTTGTAGCAATTTGATAATATGAGGTCATCAAACCCACTTAGCATCATTCTCAAAAACTATAGACTCACCGGACCTAATTTTATTGATTGGCTATATAATTTAAAAGTTGTTTTGGCCTTCGAACACATTTTGTATGTTTTGGAACAAAGTCCTCTCGGATCCCTTCCACCAAATGCTACACAAGAAGAATGTGACACTTTTGCAAAATGGAAAGATGATAACTTACAAGAGGGCTTCCATGAGCAATGAACTTCATAGACAACATGAGAAGTACACTAATGTAAAGGAAATCCTACTTCAACTGCAAGAGTTGTTTGGTGAACAAAGTAAGACCACTAGATATGAGATATCTAAGCGGCTTTTCTATGCTAAAATGAAGGAGGGTGAGGATGTTGGAGCTCATGTGAATTCTATGATTCATTCCATTGAGGAACTTGAAAGTTTAGATTTCAGATGGATGCTCAACTCCAAATCGATTTGATCTTACAATCCCTCCTGGAGTCATTTAGGCAAACCATTGCTAACTTCCATATGAACAAAATTGAGTGTACTCTTGTGAAGTTATTAAATATGCTTGTGACAGCCCAAAAGGCTATTCACAATGAAAAAAGAAAGGAAGTTGCTTTGATTGCCTCTTCCAGTGGGACTAAGAAGAATAAGGGCAATAAAATCAAGAAAACCAAGGGAAGAGTTCCCAAAGTTTCGAGACGAGTAAGCAAAAAAAAAGGTAAAAGAAAGGTTGAGAACAAAGGCAAGGGGAAATGTTTCTATTACCAAGGAGATGGACATTGGAAAAGTAATTGTCCTAAGTTCCTTGAATTAATGAAAGGAAAGGACAAGATTGGAGAAGGTGAGACTTTCTCTAATTTAATTATTTTTAAATGTTCTAAGAACTCATCTAATGCATGGGTATTGGATACCGGTGCTAGTTCTCACATATGTTCTACCTTGCAGGATCTAGCAAGTGAAAGAAGGTTAGGGTCAATGAGGTGACTCTAAAGCTTGGAAATGGAGCAAGTGTTGCTGCCAAAGCTATGGGAACCACCTCTATTGACTTGAATAATCATGTTTTGTTATTGAATAATGTTCTATATGTACCTAATGCTTATAAGAACATCATCTCTATATCTAGTTTGACTAGAAAAGGTTATAAGTTTTTATTTGAAATAGATGTATGTACTATCTATTTTGATAATGAGATAGTTGGCATATGTTATGTATTACATGGTTTTTATTATATTAATAATAAATCCAACAACAAACAATATCCAACCAATGTGAATGTTGTGAATACAATGCTAATTGACAATGCCTCTAATCCAAAATATTTATGGCACTTGAGATTATGTCATATTGCGGAAGATATGATCAATAAGTTGGAAAAGATGAGAATCTTGAGCAATCTTTAAACCACATCCAATCCAACTTATGAGGCTGGTCTTCAAGGCAAAATGACTAGGTCACCATTTGTTGGACAAATGGCAAGAGCCAAAGATGTGCTGGAAATAATACATAGTGATGTATGTGGGCCATTTAATCAAATGGCAAGAGGCGGGTTCTACTACTTTATTACCTTTATAGATGATCTATCAAGGTATGGACATTTATATTTAATGAAATATAAAAGTGACTCCTTTGAAAAATTCAAATAATTTAAAGTCCAAGTAGAGAACCAAACGGGAAAAAGTATTAAAGTCCTACGATCGGATTGAAGAGGTGAATACTTAAGTACCAAATTTACTGAATCCTTAAGGAACATAGCATTATTTCACAACTGACTCCACCAAGAACACCTTAATTAAATGGTGTATCCGAAAGGAGAAATCAAACTCTATAAGATATAGTTCGATCAACGATGAGTTATACAGATTTACCTATTTTCCTTTGGGGTTTTATATTAAAAACTGCTGCTTACATCCTAAATCGTGTTCTATCAAAGTATGTTTGTACCACACCATATGAGATATGGCATGGTAAGGCACCAAGTCTTAAGCATGTTAAGATTTGGGATGCCTAGCTTATATCAAAAGGCTAAAAATAGATAAACTGGATGCAAGGTCAATACAAGGTAGATTTATTGGATATCCTACAGATAGTTTAGGATATTATTTCGATCTTCTTACTGAACAAATTGTTGTTGTAAGTAGAGATGCCATATTTCTTGAGAAAGAGTTTCTTCAAGAAGGTGGTAAAGGAAGGGAGATAGCATTAGAAGAAGAATCTTCTAATGAAGCCAATTAAGTTGATCAAATGGATGTTGATCAAGAGTCTAATCCTATTGAAAATACCATCACACTAACTCCTAGAAAATCAAGTCGGGTATCTCATCCACTGGAGAGATACAGTTTTCTACATGGTATGCAAAAGTTGCATATTCATGAAGAAAACAATCATGATGATAATCGTACAACATATGAAGAAGCTTTATCAGATAAAGATTCTTCAAAATGGCTTGAAGAAATGAAAACTAAAATGGATTCCATGTATGCAAACCAAGTATGGACACTTGTTGATCCATCTGAAGGTATTGTACCTATAGGATGTAAATGGGTCTTCAAGAGAAAGATTGGTGGAGATGGAAAGGTTAATACCTATAAAGCAATGTTTGTAGTGAAAGGGTTTCACCAAAGGCAAGGGGTTGACTCTAAGGAAACCTTCCCACCAGTAGCCATGCTTAAATCCATTCGAATACTTCTCGCCATAACTGCACACTATGATTATGAGATGTGGCAAATAGATGTCATCTTAATGGTTTTATTGAGGAAGAGATTTATATGAAATAACCCAAGGGTTTTGAAACGAAGGAAGGTTCCAAAGTGTGCAAGCTTAATATATCAATTTATGGTCTAAAGCATGCTTCAAAGAGTTGGAATCATCATTTTGATGAAGCCATTCGATCTTTTGGTTTTATCAAAAATGAAGATGAGCCTTATGTGTACAAGAAGGTTAGTGAGAGCCTACTCACTTTCCTAGTACTCTATGTTGATGATATTTTATTAATAGGGAATGATGTTGGTATGCTTACAAATGTGAAACTATGGTTGTGTAAAACTTTCTCCATGAAAGACTTAGGGGAAGCGACCTATATTCTTGGCATTCGAGTCTATAGAGATAGATAGAAAAGAATGATAGGTTTATCCTAAAGTCTTTACTTGGAAAAGGTGCTAAAGAGGTTCAACATGCTTGATTCCAAGAGAGGATTGTTACCTTTTAGGCATGGTATCCATTTATCTAAGGGTATGTCACCTAAACACCCGAGGAAATGGAACAAATGACTAAAGTTCCTTATGCTTCAGCTATAGGAAGCTTGATGTATGCTATATTGTGTACTAGGCCTGATATTGCCTATGTTGTTAGTGTGACAAGCAGGTTTTAATCCAATCCAGGTATAGAACACTAGATAGCTGTTAAGGCAATCTTTAAGTACTTGAGAAGGACTAAAGATTTAGTCTTAACTTATGGAGGAGGTGATCTACAAATAGATGGTTTCACAGATTCTGATTTCTAATAAGATGTAGATGATAGAAAGTCTATCTTTGGGTTTGTGTTTATTTATAATGGAGGATTATTGTTGATTCCAATATAGAAGCCGAGTATATAGCCGCATAGGATGCTGCTAAAGAGGTTGTTTGGATTAAGAAGTTCCTTCCATTGAGTCCTTGATTCCTCTATATTGTTATAATAATGGAGCCATTGCTTTGGCAAAGGAACTGAGGTCTCACCAGAAATCCAAACACATAGAAAGGCATTTTCATATTATCAGAGAACTTGTTGAAAAAGGCGATATCATTGTACAAAAGATAGCTTCAGCTAAAAATGTCACTGATCCACTTACTAAAGCACTAATGTAACTACAACTGGATCAACATCTTGAGAAGATGGATCTAAGATACTGTAGTGATTGGCTCTAGTGCAAGTGGGAGATTGTTAGTATAGGTGGTATGCCCTAGAGGCCAATCACATATTTTGACATTGTAAATTATCCTAAATGGCAATAAAGAGTATTCTTTTATCTAAAATGTTTATTTAATTGAATATTTAATCCATTGGCATAATGTTAAATAAATTTATTATCAAGAGTTGATAATATGAGTGACAAATTTATTTGGTATATATGCTATAAAATGTTCGTAGTTAATAAATTAATATTTGGATAATGTTAATTTAACTATCACCTCGGTCTATTTTTGTTGATTAGTATGTGATACTAATAGAGGGAGGTAGTGAGTCTCATGCTACTTGATATGGTATACCAAAATAGACATGTGGATACTCATGTGATGGGTGGATCGAACATGACATTAGATTTGTGATTACGTGGATATTCACTTATACTCAACTATCACAATCTAGGTCATAATGGTGCATATAGTCTTTTAACCTGAGGTGACACGGTCATCCATATTTGAGTGACTAATGTTTATTACCGCTTACATACTTATGTTAATCACATATGGGTATAGGGTGTGTAGTGGCTTTAATTGGTGAATGTAGGGATGAGTGTTCGACCAAGATGAGATTCATTGCCTGGAGTGTATTAGGATAAGATCCTATGCTATCTAAGTTTGTTCTTGATGAATAAGTTCCTGGCCAGGACAAACATGACACAGTCTGAAAGAGTTTCATTGCTAGAAAGTGTTTATAGTATTTGTTATGTTTTATCAAGAATTAAACTTGAGATGAGGTCATATGATATAGCTATTTGAGTTTAACTAAACCATGACTCTAGGTTATATCAGGATCTTCTAATGAAGGGATTTTAGTGTACAGTAATTATGACCAAAGGGTTCGCGTGAATCAATACATGCATTCATTTCTAATTGGGTAGTTGTGA
>CATIWM010323154.1:0-14553 GCA_949671775.1 Mallotus repandus | reverse complement strand
ACCCTAACTTTAATTACATACAACCTAAAATTAATGTAAAGCCAACATTAATTTTAATTGAATTACCAAATGAAACCTAATTTACTAACCAATTAAAAAAAACACATATGCGTATGATTCTACTATTCCCACTATTGGGGCTATTACAATAATCTACTGAGGAAAAAAAAATTAACTACAACCCAAAAAAAATACAAAATAGAATTACGAAAAAAATGAATAAACAATCATAAAACTACGTTCAAATACAACATTTAATCCATGGCATTCCATGGATCTTCATGGATCTTGTTCACCACCACGGATTCAAATCATCCCATCCAAAATCATAAACACAATAAATAAATAAAAATTAGTAAATAAAAATAAAAATAAAATCAAATAAAATCAAAATTAAATAGAATAAAAATAATCAAATAAATAAAAAAGAAAGGAGTAGAAAGAACTAATTTGATGAATGCAGTATTGATTCCCCCCAGAAGATGATCACCATTGATGAAAGCTTGTGGCTTTTGTTGTGTTTGTCTGTGATTTTGATTTATTTGGATCTGATTCACGGCTAAAACTTAAAAAAGTACGTAAAAAATCAAGAAAAGTGGGTGTCTTTTGGTTGACGGCTAAAAATCAGAAAGAGGTAGAGAGAAAAGAAAAGAAAAATCTCCCCTCTCTACGTACAAATATGATGTATTTATAAGAGACACCATCTATAACCCTAAATTGGTACAGAATAATAAAAATTTATTTTAATTATTTATCTATAAAAATATATATTTATCACTTTATTTATCAAATAAAATAAAAATATTTATCAAATAAAAATCAATCAAAATCTATGGATAACTAACAACTAAATAAATAAAAAAATACAAAAAAAAATCGTTAAAAAAAATCGTAATTGGCCAATTTTCCGACCGAAAATAAAAAAAAAATCGTTAAAAAAAAATCGGAATTAGCCAATTTTCCAACCGAAAATCTACATTTCCGGTTGGAAATCAAAAAAAAAAAAAAATAGAATAACCAAAACGCAAGATGGCCATACTGGCCATCTTGTGTTTTTTTTTTAAATTGTGAATGAATGGGCCTAACGACCCATTCATCACTTTCTTTCTTTCTTTCTTTTTTTTTTGAATTTTTTTTTTGAAAATCTATTTTAAATAAAAAAAATTAATAATAACAAAAATTAAAATAAAAATAATAGTTCCTAAAAATAATTTATAATTTAGTTTAAAACCAATAAATCAAATCCAATAAATCTAATTTCACAGTCTATTTTCATCATCGGGCCCTCTGTCGCATCCATGCTTTAATAATCCCAAAATTTTGATTGCTAGAAAACCCAAAATCTTCTCTAAAATGAACTCAAGAGCCGAAAATGTCAAATTTAAGCCTAAAACACCTAGCTAAGGCCCAAAACTTAAAGTTCAAGCCTAAAGCCCACTCTAGCCCAAATATAGTAGCTGTCAGGGCTAAAGAGGTGACTACCTTTACGAAGAGGCAATGCCTCTTCACCATCGATCTATGTAGCATTAAATGCTATTTTTGGCAGTATTACATATGGGTGTGGACCCATGTATCTTTGGCCTAAAGATTTTTATGTAGAAAGGAGACTTTTTGAGGCAGGTGTGAGCGACCTAAGGGTTTGTAAATAAAGTGATTTTGAGGGACATGGAAACTTTGTCGAATGGGACATCTATTCCATTTATGAGACATGGACAAATGTTTGGTCTCAGGGGGATGTGAGATGCTTTTGTGTTTGGAGTCGCCACCTGGTTTCTAGAAAACCAGGGAAAGATGAAAGGGACGGTATCTGGTCACTTAATGAGTATCGTCCCCTGCAGAGATTTTGAGCCCGGGAGATCTCATCTACTTTTTGACTATTTTTCATTTTAATACTCAATATATGGCAACCGTAACACCCTAGTTTCAGTAATGACAGTTGATATATATATGCATTCATACAAGCACGTTGATAATAACATAAAGTATGAGAAATCTAACATAATTATTTACAAGGCTCTCCTAGTAAATATATATGAAAGAGAAAAAGTGCAAAAATTTAAATCTAGTCCTGATCTAGAGAATACCTGTAAAACAGAGGTTAACATAACTATGTGCAATTCCATCTATTCATCCACTCGGACAACATGTAAGCACAATAAAGACAATTAATGCATCATGAATGATTAAACATATGCATGTAGTTTATGCTCTAGCAGAAATTATTATAAAGCTTTTCTAAATGATGAGATAAATAGTAGATAATGATGATTGCATCATTGGACCACAATATTAAAGCTCTAGCTTAGATAAGGAGCTTTCATATTTATTGAATGCATATTGATGCTAAATGACAATTAATTATGAGCAAAATAAAGCAGAGATTATTCAATCAGCATGCAAATTGCCAATCTCATCACACAGATCACAATAATTTCTTAACTGCTGGTGGCGGTAAAATAAAATGCTAGACAGTAAAATAAATGTGCAAAAATAATTATTTGGTCCTCAGATTTGACTGAGCTAGTTTGGTGTTTTTGAAGCTTTAGCTTCAAGAGATTTTCAAGCTTTCCTCGTTCAGAGGTTGAAAATGATGTGTGTACTATAAATTTGTATACCTTTGAAGCATGATTTGACAAAGATGAGGGTGGGTTTGGTGTAAAAGTGGTCTAAAAATCGTACAAAAAATGTAGAATGTGGGCTAAAAGTGTGTGGATCGGGGCTCCTAAGCCTTCAATTCGATAGTGCTTTAGCGTGTGTGCTTTTTGGCTCTTACAAGTGTTTCCTAAGCTCTTGATTTTGCTCCCTAGGCTCTTGCCTTTTCTCTGTCGGCTCTAGCCTTGCCAAAATGGGAGGTAGTAACCCCTATTTATAGGGAAATATGCCAAAAAATGTGTGAAAAATAGTAAAAATGTGTGTGATCACACGCGTAGGATGCGTGATCATGCCCTTGGAACGCGTGATCATGCCCTGGGAGGCGTGATCATACCCCTGGGGCACTTGATCATGGCCCTTGGGTGCATGATCAAACATTCTAGCATGTGATCATGCGCTCTTGCTCTCATCACGCGACCTTGCTGGGCTTCAATCACGCTATTTTAGGGGTATTTTTTAGGATTTTTGGACCTTCTGGACGTGTTTCTGAGGTTTGTGTTGTCAAAATAGGCTTCCATTTTCACACATGTGCAAGATGTGTTCGGGCGTGATCACACGCTAAAAATTCACTCATGCGCTACTTCTTGGGGTTATGCACACTATTCTAGGGTAACTTTCAAATTTTTACGGGCTCATGGACATGTTTTCAATGTCTGTTTCATCAAAATTGACTTCCAATTTTTATGAAGTTGAACTCCGGTCTCATGAGTCAAACACCGGTATGATGAATTGCACATTTTGAGCAACGTTTGATTGAAAGAAGTAACTTACCACTCTGATTATTCATAGTTTATGAAATTAGGGTGCAGATTAATGATTTAGAGGTTGATTTTGCTCGGTTCGGTCTTTTCAAATTCTCGGCACTCTTCAGAGGAGGTATAAATGAACAGACACTTGTCACTTTGTGTGTGTTGCATAGCCTCCTAGCGCTGATGTCAATACATGCGAAGCAATGCAGAGATGCAAAAATAATTTTCTGAGGAGAGAGGCAGTTACTTGAATGCTGTGTTGTCTTAACTTGGGACGTGTGTCTAGTTTTTGTTATTTGTGATTCTATCTTCATTATTGCTTAGTGATTTGGCTGTCATGTAGTTTAGGACGCATGCAATATGCAATTTGGGGTTCACACAAGAATGTAATTCAGGGTTCACACAAGATGTAATTTCGAGATTCATACAAGATGCAATTTTGGGATTCAAGCAAGATGCAATTTTGGGATTCACGCAAGATGCAATTTTGGGATTCACATAAAATGATAATGATATATGCAAGATGCGAGATGCAGTGCGAAATGTATAATGCAATGCAAAATGCATGATGCAATTTTAGGGTTCAAGCAAAGAATGAATGCAAGTTTCACACGAACGCGGTAGTGATGGTTTTTTTTCCACGTAAAATGATGCAATTTGGGATGCACACATAGATACATGTAAAGATGCATATTTCATGCAAGATGATTCAAGCAAGTGAGACAAGCACATGATGGTGATATGCAATCAGGTATATGATATGTAAGCATGCGTATGCAAATGCAATGACCACCCATTTCGACGTCGTACTTGATACTCCCTAGTAGTATCAAGGGTTCTTAACATTCTCTAGCAATGTTAAGGGATCTTAACACTCTCTAGCAGTGTTAAGGGGTTTACTAACAATGCTACCCTCACTTGATTAGGGTTTTAGGTAGTGCTAGGATCACCTAATTGGTATCAATGTCTCCTTCACCTATTCAGGGTTGTTAGGTAGCATTACGATCACCTACTTGGTATCGTGCAAAGTAGCAATGCTACCCTCAGCTATTTAAGGTTTTAGGTAGTGCTACGATCACCTACTTGGTGTCGTGCAAAGTAGCAATGCTACCTCACCCAATTAACGCTCTTTAGTAGTGTTAATGGGTTCTTAACACTCTCTAGCCATGTTAAGTGTATTTGACACTCTCTAGTAGTGCCTAATACTACTCTCACCTCTTTAGGTGTCAAGTAGAAGTGATCAGTTGTGATTGTGATTGGTGCATAGTATAATTATGATTTGTTACCTTTTGATTTTGTAGCAGATGCTCTTTGATCTTGATGAATTCTTATTGAATGTTCTTGTATGTGTTTTCTCGATCTTGATCATTGCTGAAGACTTTTGAATTTGTATTGGTTGGTTGTAGCTCGAAGTTCTTCTTTTATTTTGATCTTCTTATAGATGCTTCTTGATCTTGATCGGTGATGATGATTTTTGGATTTTAATTGGCTAATTTCAGCTCGATGTCCTGAGAAGGCATTTATGAACATGTGAGCATGAATTTATTATTAATTTATTTGAAAAGAAATTTTGATTCTTGAATTTTGCATTGAATTAGTCATGGTTAATTGAGTGCTTCTATTTTTGAATTCTTGTAATTGATCCATTGATGCCAAGATTTGTATGTATTAGAACATTTAAGTTGTCTTAACTATGATAAACTCAGGTTAATGCTTATCTCAACAATTCAAAAATATGATCCATAACTCGTGGTCAAGACTGTTTGTGTTACCAAGTGGAGAGCAAGCTTCCCAAGTGAATTTCTGAAGAATGTAGCAAGATAAAACTTATAAAGAATGTAGATGAATAGAATAAATTTGAATTATCAAGAGGCTTTTGAGCAGGAAAGTGATAACTGGCTTTTGTGCTGGGATTTCCTTTCTTTAGTACCGCTTGTCATTCCCATATTACTAAGCATAGATACAGCCGAAAGGTTTCACAAAGATTTATTACTATTATATTATTATTATTATTATTATTATTATTATTTGCTTTGCTTTCCTTACATTTATTTTTATCTTTCTCTTCTCAAGCATTCCCTGCTTTTTGTCACTTAGCGTGAATGTCGTTAAGGAGTTCTTTGAATACTCGTACTCAATTTTGAGCATTGGAGTAGGTGAGTATGGTCTTGAGATCACTAGCTTCTCTGAAAGTTATCTTGATAATCGTAATTTATTTTGTTCATCGATGTCCTTTATAGGTTTTATTTAGCATGTTCTTCGTCCAACCAGGTGCTAGGCAAATATTAGATTGATTAAAGTTTAGAAAGTCTTGACTTAGAGATGTTAGTTGTGCTTAGTAAATTATGAAATGAGCATTAAAGGAAGATTATAATAATTAAAAGAAGCTCACTCGACTCTGATATATACAATTCATGGCAGAGATGAAGTTTGCAAAAATGCAAGAAAAGAGCCGTTATTATTTTTATTTTCTTTTCAATGTGTGAATGCAAATGTAGATGCATGTTTTAGAGAGAGACGAGGAGAGGGGCACTCCCTGATCTAGAGGTGGTGACGACGGTAGTACTTGACGATTATTGATGTTTTCTGTTCTTCCTTATTGTTGTTATTTTTATTGACTGTTGATGTTGTCATTACTGTATATTGTATGCTTTGAAACTATAGCCCGCGCTATATTCTTATGGTTATAGCTCTTGCTATGTTGCATGACCCTTATTGTGTTGCTTTCTGAGCGATTTTCTTCTTTACATGCCTGGATTTGCTTTAACTTGCATGGTTGCTTTAGCCTATTGTTGCATTGCTTTTCCTTTTTGGTGGATTTTTGGTCCATGCTGGGAGGGCTTTATGCTTTTAGACTTGTTTGACAGTCTTGTTAGGATATGGCAACTGCTGCATTGTGTAGCTTTTGTTGTAGGAGCTCTTACTGTAGCATATGTTGCTCCTACTGTAATTATAGCTTTCGTTGTGGTGTTTGTAGCCCTTGCTGTACTGACTATGGTTCTTATTATGACGGTTACAGCTGTTGCTGTAGTTTCTGTGAGATTATAGCTCTCGCTGTGGTGTCTTCAGCCCTTGCTGTACTGACTGTGGTTCTTGTTATGATGACTGCAACTCTTGCTATAGTTTCTATAGCTTTTGTTATGATTATAGCTCTCACTGTGGTGTTTGTAGCTTTAGTTTTGGTGACTGTAGCTCTAATTGTGAGGGCTGTAGCTCTGGCTGTGATGACTATAGCTCTAGCTGTGATGATTATAGCTCTAGCTGTAATGACTGTGGCTCTAGCAGTGATGACTATAGCTCTAGCTGTAATAACTGTAGCTCTAACAGTGATGACTGTAGCTCTAGCTGTGAGGACTATAGCTCTAGCTGTGACGATTGTAGATTTAGCTGTGATGATTTTAGCTCTAGTTGTGATGACTGTGGCTCTAGCGGTGATAACTATAGCTCTGGCTGTGATGACTTGTAACTTTGGTTGTGACGACTATAACTCTGGGTATGAGGGCGGTAGCTCTACTGTGAGGACTGTAGCTCTAGTTGTGGTGACTGTAGCTTTAGCTGTGATGACTATAGCTCTGGCTATGACAACTGTAGCTCTAGCTGTGATGACTGTAGCTCTGGCTGTGATGACTGTAGCTCTAGCTGTGAGGACTGTAGCTCTGGCTGTGATGATTGTAACTCTGACTATGAGGATTGTAGCTCTAGCTGTAAGGACTGTAGCTCTGGCTGTGATGATTGTAGCTCTCATTGTGAGGACTGTAACTTTGGTTGTGATGACTGTAGCTCTGGCTATGAAGACTGTAGCTCTAACTGTTTGCCTTAGCACTTGCTGTATATGTCATTCTGATTGTAGTTTTAGCTCTTGCTGTCTGTTGTTTATATAGCTCTAGTTGACATGTATTTTTGTTCTTACTGTAGTCTAGCTCTAGCCATTGTTTAGCTTTTGCTGTAGTGTAGCTATTGTTGTTCGATGTTAGCACTTGCTGTAGTTTTAGCTCTTGCTGTCTATGTCAGGCTAGGCTTTTGGAGCAGGCGTTTGTGTCTTACCAGGTGCAGATCTTGCCTTACTTGACTCTGTTTGCTGCCCATGTAGATGCTTGCCCCTGAGAGTGCTTGATGGATTGATGGTATCTTTTAGCGGTCCTCATCTTGGTATGCTTTCGACTTCCTTGAGCATTCTAATCTTCCTTGAATGTTTGGGTTTATGGCTTCTTGGTGCGTTGCCTTTTTTTCATATTCCTACTTATGATGCATGTTTCGCATGTCTATGTATGCAATGATCATTTGTATGTAAATGTTTATGATGCATGTTTTCCATGTGTATGCACATAATGCTCATTTGTTAGTGGCATGTACTTCCATGTTTGTGGATGCTATGCCTATGATGCATGTTTCTGATGTTTGTGAGTGCGATGCTTGTGATGCATGTTTGATGCAGGGGAAGACCATTCTGAGATTGTTCATTGATGGCAAGGGAAAGAGGTTGATTGCCAAAATGAAGTTTTGAAGATTGAGACTTGTTTACAGGAAAAGAGGAGAAAGCCTTTAGGAAAAACTGAAGCGTGACTCATGTGTCAAGAATAATCGAGCAGGCGTTGGAGCTTTGGCTTTTAACCTTAGGGTTCCTTTCACTTTCTTCCTTTGATTCGAATTTCCTTTTCTCGTCCGGGGCACTCAATCAAGCAATTTATCAGATGAGGGAGTGAGAATGGTTTGATAGATGATCCATGTATAAGATGTGGCCCACATGTTATCCATGCACATGTTTAGGTGTAATGAGGCAATTTTTATTGGTTTTTGTTTGTGTGGCTTTGGAGAGTTTAAGAGGTTCTGAGGTGCTTCTATGGTATTTGAGTTAATCTTATGGTGGCTTTTGGGCAAGGCATGTAGGTTTTGAGTTTTTGGGTTTCAAGCTTGCTAGTCTTTTCATTTGCTTAAGGATTGCGCCAGAACCATGACTAAAGTTAGCCATTGGGAGGTAAAGGAGTTTTGTGAGAGGCAACCAATGAATGTTAAAAAAGCCTGGAGCCCTTTGTAATGTCATACCCTAAGATTTGACTGGACTTTCATAAGCATTTATGGTCACTCGTTGATTCCACCGAGGGATGGTATATGCAAATGCACTAATGTATGCATTTTGGTGATGCTGACAGTTGCACCCTATTACGATATATGCACATATACTAATACCAATGAGATGTTGGTAATGGATAAAGGGCAACTATTTGACTTTCGTACGGTATGTGCGTGGATGTGTGTATGCATATGATGTAGATGACCATGCTATATGATGAGATTCATGTGCCAGTATGTGTATGAAGGGAATTATGACAATCATGATGTTTGCTTGAGGAGCTTATTCTTCTTTGCACGATGCATGGAATGTTGATGATTATATTGCATGATAGGGGAAAGTAGTTTTTTTTTGTTGAGGAGGAATGATCAATATGCACGATGCATGTATGTCTTGTTAAAAGAAAAGAATTATCCCTTGATGTCATTTAAAAGAATGCATATGTGTGAGTGATTATACAACAAGAAGAAAAAGAGGAAATGCGAGTGTTTATGCATGCGTGTAAGTAGGTGGAAATGCAATGCATATAGGAAATGCTAATGGTTCTTAGCATTTATTGAGATCAAAGTCTTTTATTTTATGAAATGTCTGCATGCATAGAATATGAATGATCAAATTGCATGACAAAAGGATATGTGACTTATACAGAGAGGAGATTATTTTATTCTTTAAAGTATGTGAGTGAATGCATGTATGAATGACAATTGTGCTACGCGAATGCATGTATGCATGATGAACGAATAGTTGCTTATTTCTTTGAGACATGTGTGCGTATGCATGGGGTGCAAATGGTCATAATATGTATAAAGTACTAGTGATTATTCTTTGAGGTGAAGGATAAATTGACATGTCTTCCAATGCAGAAGAGTGTAATGCATGATTATATTTTATGAGAATATGATGCATGTTGGATTACCTAAGCATATATACGGTGTGTATGATGAGAGTGGTCATGCTGTTGCATAAAAGATTAGTGTTGATTTTTTTTTAAAATATTGATGCAAGTGCACACATATGTGGAGTATGCAAATGTATATGCTTGTGGAATGCTAATTATTATGCTCATGTATGCAAGTGTGCATGCACATGTGATGTCGATGGAAATTGAGTATTGATGGTGTTGCCATATCTTAATGGGGACAATTATTTTATTTTTCAATGCAAATATATGGATGCATACATGCACATGGAATCAATGATTATAATATAATCATGAAATCATATACTTATAATAAAAGCATGTATGTGAGGGATGCTAATGATTATGCTATGTGAGATTAATTATCATTTTAAGGCACATGTATGTATGCAAGTGAATGATTATGCTTTATGAAGATGAGATAATTGCTCATTTTTTTGAGCCTATATATGGATGCACTCAATGATCTTGATGCAAGATGACATTGAGACCTCATATTTGTTGGAGGCACATGTACAATGCATGTATGCATGTAATGATGATGGTATTGCTATGCAGAGAAGAATAACATTGACTTGCACTCTCAGGGTATGCATTGTGATGTGCATGTAATGTAGATAAGTATACTATATGATGGAGGTGAATGTTGGGCTCTAAATGGTTTTTTTTTTCAGTGCTAAGGTAAGAGGAGTTTATTTGAAAGATTAGGTCTAGTCCCTTTAAGGAGAGTCAGACCATTAGTGATTCTTGACTAGAGATACTGGGAACAATGTTGATAGCAAGAGGACCAACACATTTAAGGACAAAATTAGAGATCTCGATGATAGCATACTGAGCTAATGGCCATTTAAGAGGTTTAGAGTTTTTGGGATAAGAGTGTGGTAGTTTGTTTATTGCATGGGTGGTTTTTTGGAACAGTTAGGGTAAGAGCAGCATTGGGGAGCCCATTGTAAATCTTTATTTGAGAAAGGTGAATTGCGTTGGATGAGAATGGGCTAACAATCAGCTTAGTCTTTATTTGAAAAGAAGGAAGTCTTGCATTGAAAGTAAGCTTCGGGTTTTGGGTGGCTTTAAGTAAGCATGTGTTATGGTGGGAAAACGGGTCTTTTGGAATTTTTAAATGACCATTAGTGGTGGTTGGTAGATCCTTGGTTTGCACCTGCGAGTTTTAATGTGCCTTGGAGAGCATTGAGATTTAATAAGGCTAATGTACATCCGACACTTTGAGCTACTGAGCATTTTAAACTAAACTGGCATGATTAAAAGTGTGCTAGGTAGAATGCAAATTTGGCTGCTCGTTTGTTTGTAATCCTTATAAACTAATGATTAATCGAAGAGTGGCTTATAGTAAGTATTCATTCAAGTACATGCCTTATATTATTATTTATTTTCTGCCCCCTTTTTACCTAGGTGGTTCTATGCACCTAGTTGGGCTTTTATCTTTTATTCTTTCTTTTCTCTTTTCTTTTCATTTTTTTCTTTCTTCTCTCTCTTTTTTTTGTTCTTTTTTTCTTTTTTTTTGAATGAGGCTATGGCGAGAATTGAACACTCGCAGCTTTAATGAGGTATGAAGTGAGTAAAGATTATTAATAGATTATAGGATAATAACAAACAAAGGAGTTAACATTCCATCAAGATGTCTAATAAACCACATAAACATTCAACTCTAGCAGAATAACAAAAGCAAGAGCTCATTATTTTTATCATAGAGGAGTTTTATTAATCTTTTTCATTCTAGCTGCGATATGACTTTCACTGAGGATAATTTTCCATGGTTCTCCTTCGCTTTTCCTTCTTATGATGATCAGATGCAGGTTTGCAGAGGACCAGTGGGATTTGTAAAGCAAGTGCTCCATTACTTCCATAAGATTCATGTGTCCCAGAGGAGGTGAGGTCTATCTCTGAGGGTGGTTATAATGAGACTGGATCGTTAGGGAGTGATTCATTTTCATTGTGGGGTAGATCTTTGTATTTGGGTAAAGGATTAGTTTTGACATTGGGACTTTCTTCCAGGCCCTTAAGTTTCCTAGTGTCAATCAGATCTTGAACTATATGTTCAATGGTATAACATTCATCAGTGGTGTGTCCTGGTATTTGGTGATAGTGATAGTATAGGTTAAAGTCTATTTAGGGTGGTATTGGATTTGGTAGTGTTTTTGGTTTGAGGGGTTTCACAAGGTTTCTTTGTTAAAGCATTTTGAAGAACTTGGAGAGGGGTTGGTTGAACTTTAAATATTTTCTACAGGTCGAAGGAAGATCAATTGTAGGCGATTCTTGGAACTTTGGATGTAATGGATCAACTGTGCTCTGGTTAATCCCTCTTGGTCCTTTAGCTTTATGATCTTGTAAGAACTTGTTCATGAGTGTAAAAAGTTGATTGAGGCCTTCGATCAGGGCGTTAATGTTTTCTTTCATCAGAACCTCAAGCTGAACTGTTCAACAGGATAGTTCTCAAATTTCCATTACCGATTCGGATTCGGCTACACTTGTTGTCTTGGAAGAGGATTGTAGACAACCTTTTTGGTGAAATTTGCAATCATCTTCAATATCTTTAGGCATGCTCATGACTTCTTTCCCCTTGTTTAACTCAGAATTAGGAGTGTCAGTCTTGCCACTTAAGAAAATCATCTCATCTTTGAGGTCTGGGATTTGGTGAAGGATGTTCTTGATTTTAGTTTGAACAATGGTCTTGATTTCAGCTTGAAGGATGTTAATTAAGCCACTATCAACTATGAATTTCTTCATGTGCTCTTTGAGTAGGTCATCTTGACTTTGATTCCTAAGTTGTTTGGCCAGTTTAAATTCTAACCGTTTATGATTCTCTCTTCAGGGTTACTTTTGGGGTTTATGACTACAAAAATGATGGGGTTAGTGAAACTATCATGAAATGCATGTATGGGTATAATTATTGTGAGATATATGCATGGATGCATGATGTTATTCAAAAGTATAAGATTAGGATGAGGAACAAGGACATCATGAATGCATGTTATGTCATGTGCTATGAGAAATTTATTAATGTATGGAACACAACAGAAGCGAAAGGGTTAGTAATCAATAAGATAAGCTAAAGGAAAGAATTATGGATACTTGTCATGGCATAAGGTATAGAAAAGTTATCGTGGGTGCATGATGTGCCCATGCAAAGGAATGGGTTGAGAATATATGCATGGGATGTCTATGCAAAAATACAGGATGGCTGCAGAAAATCGTGGTTAGTGTATGCTATTTACATGTAAGCTATATATGAATGATTGAAAGAAAAAGAATAAAACTAGTTAGTATTTCCTGTACAAGGAACAAACCATACATTTGCAAGCTCTAATTTCCAACCTTATTGTTCCACATGGTGGGTATTGACCTGATAGTCCATAGGGGACTGTGGTTCCACTCTCAGACTAGGCTGTTTCGATTAAGTATCGTGTAATGAGAAATAGTTGTTTTCAAATTGATCTCTCTAACCATAGTCCCCAGTGGAGACACCACTATGATCGACCTGAGGGTTTGTAAATAAAGTAATTCCGAGGGACATAGCAACTTTGCCGAATGGGACATCCATTTTGTTTACGGGACAGGGACAAATGTTTGGTCTCCGGGGGATGCGAGATACTTTTGTGTTTAGAGTCGCCATCTGGTTTTTAGAAAACCAGGAAAAGATAAAAAGGACAGCATCAGGTCACTCAACGAGTGTCATCCCCAACATAGATTTTGAGCCCGGGAGATCTCATATACTTTTTGACTATTTCTCATTTTAACACTTAATATGTGGCTACCGCAGCACCCTAGTTTTGGTAATGATAGTTGATAGATATATGCATTCACCCAAGCACGTTGATAATAACGGAAAGTATGAGAAATCTAACATAATTATTTACAAGGCTCTCCTAGTAAATACATATGAAAGAGAAAAAGTGCAAAAATGTAAATCTAGAAAACACTTGCAAGACAGAGGTTAACACAACTATGTGCAATTCCATCTATTCATCCACTCGGACAACATGCAAGCACAATAAAGACGATTGAGGCATCATAAATGATTA
The DNA here is from genome assembly GCA_949671775.1 of Mallotus repandus. Lineage (NCBI taxonomy): Eukaryota > Viridiplantae > Streptophyta > Magnoliopsida > Malpighiales > Euphorbiaceae > Mallotus > Mallotus repandus. Next base: position 1,122 of record CATIWM010323154.1, on the reverse strand, counting down.
AATAGATGCACGTAGTTTATGCTCTAGCAGGAATTATTATAAAGCTTTTCTAAATGATGAGATAAATAGTAGATAATGATGATTGCTTCATTGGACCACAATATCAAAGCTCTAGAGTAGATAAGGAGCTTTCGTATTTATTGAATGCATATTAATGCAAAATGACAGTTAATTATGAGCAAAATGAATCAGAGATTATTCAATTAGAATGCAAATTACCAGTCTCATCACACAGATCATAACAATTTCTCAACTGTCGGCGGCGATAAAATAAAATGCTAGATAGTAAAATAAACGTGCAAAAATGATTATTTGGTCCTCAGATTCGACTGAGCTTGTTTGGTGTTTTTGAAGCTTTAACTTTGAGAGATTTTCCAGCTTTCCTCGTCGAGAGGTTTAAAATGACACGTGTAATATAAATTCGTATACTGTTGAAGCGTGATTTGAAAAAGATGAGGGTGGGTTTAGTGTAAAAGTGGTCTAAAAATCCTACGAAAATTTTAAAAGGTGGGCTAAAAATGTGTGGATTGGGGCTTCTAAGCCTTTAATTTGATAGTGCTTCAGCATGTGTGTGCTTTTTGGTTCTTGTTCAGCATGTGTGTGCTTTTTGCTTTTTGGACCTCCTGGACGCATTTTGAGGTTCATTTCATCAAAATCGGCTTCCATTTTCATGATTGAGCAAGATGTGTTCGGGCGTGATCACGCGCTACAAATTCGCTCACGTGTTACTTCTCGGGGTTACGCGCACTGTTTTGGGGTTACTTACGAAAGTTTTAAGGGCTCATGGGTGTGTTTTTTATGTCCATTTTATCAAAATCAACTTTCAATTTTCATGAAGTTGAACTTTGATCTCATAAGTCAAACACCGGTCTGATGAGTTGCTCGTTTTGAGCAACGTTTGCTTGAAATAAGCGACTTACCACTCCAATTATTCGTAGTTCATGAAATTGGGGTACAACTTAATGATTTGGAGGTGTATTTTGTGTAACATCCCTATTTTCATCCATAATTAATATTATGTGAACATATGCATTTTAAACCATTCCATTTGACTATGTGTATTTTTCATGAATTGAATTTAGTTGACTTGTTTACATGAGTAACCTTAGGGACTAAATTGAG
>CATIWM010323093.1:0-13306 GCA_949671775.1 Mallotus repandus | reverse complement strand
TTGTATCAGAACAAAAAGAATTTTTTTCCACCAACTTGGGTTAGGGTTAGGATTTCTAACTGTATCCTGGGACTCAAGGACAAACATAAACGCTGATCAACTCTGATAAAAATTGGATTGAGATTGTGTGAAAATTGACCTGTCAGCAACTTCACAAGGTATCTTATATTTGATGTTCAGAAAATCGGAGTAATTGCCTGATCTCATTGTTGAGCTAATCTGAGTTAAAATATTGTCAAGTTTGAATTTGTATTTTTTTCGAAATTTGAACTTTTGAACTTGATTTAATTAAATATTTTTTGTACTTTTTTTTTAACACATATTTTTGGCAAAATATTTTGCATTCAAATTTGAATTTGATTTGATTTTATAAAATATTTAATAAGTAAAGTTGATTAAAATTCATGAGTTTATTATATTCTATATTAAAAAACTTGAGTTTGATCGTTTAACTTATTCGATCTGATGGTAATAGAATTTATGCGATCTAACAACAATAAAATTGATTTTAATAATTTTAATTTTTTCCGAGCCAATTCCGGGCAGATAGAAGGTTCTGCATTTGACCTAGAAAACAAAGAAAATACCAAGTTGAAAATTGGATGTGATTCACTCCCACATTTAAAATTGAAGTCCTCCAGCAGCACAGTTGAAAACCATCGCCAAATAAAAGAAGTGTCAGAAAAAATTCTGCCTTCTGAGTACAGCAGACGGTTTTGAAATTACTGCATCTGCTTTGTTGCTTAAAACTGCGATAACCAGTGAACAAACTTACACAAAAAGAGTTCTTCAACTAGCTATGGTGAAAATTTTCCCAAAAATATAACAATGCCAATGATAATTTATGTTGTAAATAATTACATTCAACTTTTTTAATTTTAACAAGTCAATAATTAGTAATTTTAACACAGATAGAAATTGTCAAATCCAAATATATAAGATACTAGTGGCAATTTTGTATTATTTTTTAATTACAATAATATTTAAATTTTAAAAACATTTAGAAGTATGTATGTCAAATTTATTATTATTATTATCATTATTATTATGTCTAATTGCTTATTTTCGTTCACTAAAACGTAAGGACAAGTACATGGCACACTATAAATGATCCTATGGTTAACAACACAAATGAAGTTATGGTTTCTTAGAATTTGGTAAGATTTGTGACTTGTGAACATAAATGGAAACAGCACAACTGAACTGAGGATAAAATAATTTAGGTGCAATGAGTCACCTATTCAATCCATTAATATTAATGCCAATCCCTCCTTTACAGAACATAAAATTTGTCCACATACTATTTACATCCTTATTCCTTATCACTACCATCAATAAAATCTAATTACCACCACTGAACAATTCTGCATCACAATCAAATATTATTCGATTTACAGCACATCTGTAACCGTAGCTAAAACACACAACACAGCTTTACAGACACACATACGCACTGCTACTATGTACAGGTGTGTTGTATTATTAACCTAAAGTCTAACCTGAAGAACACAATTATGTCATGTTATCAACCAGATTTACATACCATGGACCGTGCACGGCAATTGAGACGGTGGCTGCCACTACTAAAACTTCTGCAGTTTCCACCACCTTTTCAGTCAGTAGGACGGCCCCAATTTGCCGTAGTGCCATTTCTGCTAGTTTTCTTCCTCGAGACCCACTGCCACCTAACACAATTCCTCTTGCGGCCAGATAAACAGCCTTGGAGACCTTTTCAAAAACAGGGTCTCCAGCTTGCAAGCTCTTTGCTAGCATATTAGCCATAACTAATCGCCTCGACTGCAGTTTCTCAGGATCTATTGTGCTGTCACCATCTTGAGAGCACCTATTAATTATATCCACTATTTCTTCAATGCCCATGTCATCTGAATGGTCTAAAACCTCCAACAATTGCTGGGCTAACTTTGACAATATGCTCTCCATGTCTGCACCACTAACCACCGCACGCTCCATCAAGAGGGTTTGCCGGCAAACAAGAAGGCTGCACATTAATTTACGATAATTAATAACCTTGCTGCAAACTTTTAGCAAAAAACAATGACCAGACTAAATTCTTAGACAATAATAAACACAAGTTCAATTAGAAGCTGTACGAGAGAGCAGAAGCTTTTCTACATGCCTGGTAGATATTACTATGATCTTTTGCATTTGTGCCTGGGCAGCCCTCAACCGAGGCAGATTAAGCATGAAGGTTTCAGGCAAAGCTTCCTGTGTCAGACCGGAAACTCCACTTACTAACTTCAACAGTCCAAGCCTCAACAACAAATCAATTGTTTCACCACTGCATTCTGGTTGTGGTTTTTGACCACCTGATCAAAAACATGAACTAAGTCAGCATACTACAATTTAAAAGCCTAATATCAGCAAGATTTTCCATTTTCTAATTTGCAACCCTTTTTTGTCAAATATCAATTTTCAGGATCCATACCTGTAGTACTTGAAGCAGAGGACGTAGAACCATTTGTTTTGAGTATAAAGTTTCCACCAGTTCTAAGGGCGGTGGAAGGAAGTAACACTGGAGATGAATTCTCATGGCCTATCAAAGTGGAGAGACAATTGGTATGCTCTTCCCATTCCTGATCTTTGCAATTTCTCACAGATGACAGCCAAAGCATGGTCTTTGTTAGAGATGTACAGGAATCAGAGTAAGACCCATAATGATTGGTGAATGCTTTTCTAAGGTAGTCCAAACCAGCAGGTCCCCTCAGCAAAGGCTCCATCATTCTTATACGTGCTTTGCTTATCTCTTCCTTCAGAGCCTAATATTTGCGTAAAGTCAAAATTCAGTCAACTTCCAAGAATGGCTAGAAAAGAAAACGGTCACAAATATGACAAACAGGAGGCTCAGAGAGACAGACGAAGAAAAATGAGCATGGAAGCAAACAAGACAATAGGCAGACACACAATTAGAACCAATATGCACCCAAAAATATTTTTAAAAAAGCATAAAAAACAAAATTGCTCTGATGAGATTCGAGTTCTAGCAGTAGTTTATCATAAATTCATAATATAAATATGAAAAAAAAGAAAAGAGAATTGCATGAATATATACCTGAATCTGCTCTAGTACAAACCGCAGACCCTTGATCATTGCAATGGCCTGTGAACACTTTGACTCATCACAGGTTCGACACATCTTAGCCAACTCTTTCAGTAACTCCTGATGTTTGACTTTCAATTCATCCTCCTTGGCCAGAGAGGAGAGCTTTTGCAGGGTACCCAGTGCAAAATCAAGAACCTTCCCAAGATAATCAGTGTCCAGGGTACCTGACTGCAGCACCTGATAAGAGACCCAAAGTTAAAGAATTGCATCAAAACATACTTCCTGCATAAATTGATAATAATGGAAGTCTCACCTGAGAGAGAATGTCTAAGTCAATAGCTTCCGCAATCTCTTGTTTCCAGCTTTCTGGAGCCATCTCAGTAATTCCATCTCTCACCTCCCTCACAAGCTCAACAACCCGGTCATAACTGGGTTCATCCTGCTTGATGGATTCCATAATACCATCCCAAAAAGCCTCTTCCATAGTCTTTCTTATCTTTGCCTAAAAGAAATAAGGCTATTCAGTTTCTAAGAGCCACTATGCCTTGAAACAAAAAAAGACAAAAGGCACTTTAAAAAAATTAACCGTATAGGGAAACTTTCAATTTTGGTATGCAACACGATACTGGCTATTGATTTGATTAAAGATAATAACTGTAAGTGCGGACTAACCTTGATACTGTTTTCTTCATCGGTATTGAATCTATAGACAAAGCCACGATGCTGCTCATGGAGAAATTCATTTATGATCAATTCATTCTCTGTTATCGACTTTTCATTAGAACTCTTTGGAACATCAAAATGGCTGCTGATAGTTGCAGGAATATTGAATCCTTTGGGTGAGGAAGCAACATCTTCTCTAAACAAGGAGCGCACTACACGGCTTGGCTTCTCAACACCCTCAATCATATCACTGCTGTCATTCAAGCTACCAACAGGAGGACCAGTTGAGCTAGATGTGCTAGGAGATAGGATGTGTACAATTGGTGACCCTATTGGACTTCCATTTTCCTTCGCTTCAAAGTACTTGGATCGTGTTTCTGATAAAGCAGATTCCATACGCTTAATCCCAGCATCCCCACTCAGGTGTTGTATTTTTTCCCTCAAAAGCTTTTGATCTTCTGTAACCTGCAACAAAACACATCGAAAATGCATATTATCTCAAAAGAAACAATACATATCACAGAAAATAAAAGCTAAAAAATCATCAAATTCATTAAAAAGAACAAGGGTACCTGTTTCTGAATGGCTTTCATATCATGACTAAGAGCATCACTATCCCCTTCTGGAGTCAGCTTGCATTTATGAATCATAGAGAGCTCAAGTTGGCAAGCAGCTCTCACCAGGTCCTCTTCCAATGATTGAGCATCCTTAACCTTCCACACCACAAAGCAATTTAAGTAGGTGCACCATGCTCTATCAAAAGTTACAAGCTGAGACCTGAAGGTGCAACGTTTTGGTGACATGGAGTCAGATTCCTCATCTGAACTCTGTATTGGGCCATCTAGTATAATCCTCATCAACAGTTCAAACTGTTCAATAAAATCTTGTGCAGACTTGGATAGAGCAATCTCACGGTCTCCCTGACCACTAAAAACAGCATCAGGATGACCCAAAATCATGTATGCACAGAGAACTATCCTCACTGGATACCTCAACAATTTAGCTGAACTTCTGGCTGCCTCCCTGACAGCCCCTACTTTCTTTGCTTCTCTGCTCCTCACAGAAGTCCTTGGAGTTGTCCTCTTCTTAGGAGTGGCTACTCTTTTCAGAAGGTGATCAATATTATCCAATCTGGCTGACTGATTGCTACCAACAACAGTCAAGGCTCTAAAGCGGCCCTCAAGTCGATCAAGTAGAGCTTTGACTTTCTGCAGAGTAGCAGCAGATTCAATCAGATGAGCAAGCTGCTCAAATGGCATTGACTTGACAGTACTCTCATTTATTTTCAAGGCATCGTAATCCTTCACCAAGTCTAATGTAGTTCTCCTCGACTGAAGGAACTGCTTCCAGCACCTAAAACATAGGCAAATATTTTCAAGTGAATAATTCTCTCTACAAACAGTCAAATTCTAAAACAGTAAAAATATCATTGCAACTACTCTAGTCCTGCAAAACTAAAAAAGTATCCTCGGAAGAGTGAGACAAATGAAATTGTAATGAAGTAAATGACTTGGAAGGTTAATGACAAGAGAAAATAAAGCAGATTATATACCTTGCTAATTTTTTGGAAAGGAGATCAGCCTGCTTGTGCATTCGATTCCAATTCACTTGAACAGTATTATGCTGCCTTCCTCTCTGCCTCAAATATTCTGCCCTTTGTCTCTTTGCCTATTATTATATTCAATAACAAAAAGAGGAATGCAAAATATTAAGCAAAAATGCTATCAATTGCCACATGAACATATAAGAACAAAGTCACCAAAATCTAAAAGACCTCCATACCCTTTGCAATCGATTTTCCAACTGGTCCCTCATTCTGCGAGACTCTACCTCACGTTGGCGAGAGACATAGTTAGCCACTTGCCTGACTTGCATCACCCTAGCACAAGCCTTTCTCTTTTCAGCTTCCAGAAATCCCGATCGCTTCCTCTCAGCAGCTGCACGTTTCTGATGAATTGCAGCATGTACACGCTCCCTGTACTTGCTCTCCCGAGCCATTCGCCGCAACAGTGACTGGGATCTCCTCTCCTTTAAGGTAGCCCTTCTTTGCCTATTAGCCTTCAGGATACGCATTCTGTTTTCCTCAGCTTGCTGAACCCGCAATTCTACTTTTGTACCGAGCCTCTCCCTTTCTCTCTTAAATCGCATTTCTACACCAATTTTCGCTGCCTGCCGCAGCTCATCCAACTTAGCTAGGCGCTTCTGAGCCTTTTCCAAAATGCTCAACCTAACATATCATAAGTGATCTTAAAATTATATGTCATGTAATAATTCCAAAATTCTTACAGCTGTAAGTATCACTATTAACCATTGCACAAGGTCTATATATCAAAGAGGTGGGTTGACTCTAGCTTTGTGCCTAAAGGAAAAAATATAAAGATATCAGGTAGCAAACAAACATATGGCTAAGACAGAAACAGGATAAATCAAAAAGAAAAAGAAAGCAAATAGCAATGATAGAAGCACAGGAAAAAAAAACAAATAGCAAGTAATACCCCAGGAAACACCATCATAATCAGTCAGCGAAGTCATGATCAACTCAACCAAATAAATCGGTCCATAGCTTGTGACTGTAATTATGATATGGTGGGGACACTTGATAATCACATTGATAATGTTTCGAACTGCCAGTAACACTTCATTCAATTACAGAGATCAATTGTTTAAACACCGGTATTTATTAAGAGCCTAATCAGTAACCAATACTAAATGCATGGCCCATCAAAACCAAAACACCTTGGTCCACCATGGACAAAGATCAGAACATTTTAAAAAAAGAGAGAACTTTACCTTTTCTGCTCCGCAGCTTGAAGCTTGGCTTCAAGACGCTGGCCAAGATCTTCTTCATGGAATGAAGTAGACCTTGAAGGGCTTCTAGCCTTTGGCTTTGCCTTGCTTGACAATGTCTCATAGAATTGCTGCACAGTAAGCAAAAATATATTTCAGAGTTAAGTTCAATCAAATGGGATAATAAGAAACTACCACTTGATAAAAGCACCAACAGTAGTTCAAATTACTGTGAGAGTATATTCTGATTTTGTTTCTTTGAAGAAAAAAACCTCAAACAGTACATCACCAAAAACAAAATTTGCAATAGCAAGTTACCATCTTTTAATATCAGGATTTTTTTTTTTTTTTGAAAGAATATCAGGATTAAATAAAGAGAAAAAGTGAAAAGAGTTTTTTTTTAGTACATGACCAAGAGTAAAAAAAAAAAAATACTACTTTAACCACAATTTCTTCCTTCCTTTTTTTTACTCAAAAAACTTTTTTCCTTTCAAAAAATTCAAAACAGCAGAAGCAAAACCCCTTACCTAACACAAGGAATGTTAAATTTAATTGAAAGTCAAGGAATACAAACCACTCAGAGAAGAAAAAAAAAGTGGATAAAGAAATCTTCTTTTAATTGGAATTAAACCAAAAGAGGAAATTTGTGAAGATCTTTCCTTCTACAATTCTCACAAAACCAAAACCAAAACCAATCAAAGACAGAAAACACTTAAATTCAAGAAACCAAAAGAATTCCAAGAAAACTTAACACTCCAGAGAAGAATTACTCTCCCATCTAAATTTTTCCAATATTTCTTGGGTACCCAGAATTCATCAAGCAAAAAAAAAAGAATTTAACAAAACAAAGATTAATCTTTTTAAAGACCAAGTGAAAAAATAAATAAATAATAACAATAGTAATAGTTGTGATTTAACTAATAAACTAGTTAACTACAAAAGCATTCTTGAAATGTTCTTTTAGAATTTTTTAATTCAAAAAAATTAATCTTTTCTTCTTCCAAGAAGAAGACAACAACAAACAAGCGCACTGCACTTAAAGAAGAAGTAAATTTTTTTATTATTATTGTTGAGTAACCTGTCTACGGAGATCGGCGAGTCTCAGTTTAGCTTCAATTTCTTCAACAGTAGATGGAGTCCTGTTATTAGCAGCTTCTTCTAACAGCCTTTTACGGAGTCTTTTAGGCAATTTAGGTGGAGGAGGAGAAGAAGAAGGACAACTAAACGACATCGTATCATCACTCGACAATACAACATCAATCGCCACCGCCCCCGCTCCTCCTCCTACTCTCTCCTTCTCCGGCGACGATGATTGTACTCCTCCGGTAGCCATAAACAAAAATCTAAAAAAAATCTGTCCAGAGAATTGTTTGATTGTGGATTTTTAAATTAAAGATGAAAGCTTTTTTTTTTTTTTTTTTGAATTTGAAGAATGATTTGAACACAGAAAAGAGAGTTTTGCTTATCTAACATAAAGAAGGGAAAGGTCGCGTCCACTCTGCTTTTGCTTCTTCTTGTTATTCAAGAATAAAAAGTTCGGTTTGGGTTTGGTTTTGGTTTTGTTTAGCTTTTTTTTTTTCAATTAATTACAAATTGCCCCTGAGGTTTTCTCTTATATATATTCTAATCCTAACTGTTCTGAAATATAACCAATTTAATCCTTTTAATATGCAAAGTTTTTCAAGTATTTACAAACATTTTTATGTATACAAATAAAATTATGACCGTTAGATTAATAGTTATTTAATTATAGTTCTTGATATAATTTATAAATATTGATATATAAAAATAATTAATAATTATAATTAAATAAAAATTAATTCAATACGTCTAATTTTATTTGTACAAATACAAACATTTTTTTACATTAACAAGAGTCCAAAAATTATAATAGTTACACTTTGTGAGAATGGTGAAGTTCTAATCTTTATAATCATTATTCATCAATATTGATGAAAATTAATTCTATTTATGGTAAGTGATAAAAAGATTTATTATGCATCTTACTACCCATTAGATCTCAATTGAATTTTAAAAAAAATTAGCAACAATTTTTGCTTTCATCTTATTTTTAAAATTGAACTAATGAAATTATAAACTATTTCAGAAAATAGCCAATCCATTCTAACGGGTTAAGGCATATATCTTCCATAATAGTTCCGTGTATTTTTAATTTTAAAATTTTTCTCTTTTTCTAAACTTATATGAGATAAAAATAAATATCCTAAAATGTAATAATTTAACAATTAAAATATAAATTATTTTACAAATTAAAAGATATGTGATTAAAATGTTAAAATATAAAATATAATTTAATTATTATAATTGTGAATCTAAATACAGTTATTAATGATTTTTTTAACACGGTAATTTTATTAAACAGAACAAGGTTACAAGGATTTGAGGAGTCTTTCTAGCGGGGAAGCAATCCACAAGAGATTATATCGTATAATATAGATATGTTTGACTAACCAATCTGCAACCTTATTAACAAAATTGAAAAAGAGATACATGACTAACAAGGAGGCAGATATCATGGATAATAGCTTGTATTTTCCATGGATAAAGAGATACCGCCATTGCTTCTGCTACCAAAGCGGAAGAGATGTCTATGATGAACCAAGAGACTCAAAATTAATCACCTAAGTTTTTTTATAACAAAAAACTTAGGTGATTAATTTTGAGTTGTAGGAATGATTCGAATGTATTTGCGGTCAAACTTCAGGGATCGTTATGTAATTAACTGTTTTTCATGGGTCGAGTAAGGTTTTGGTTATTTTTTCTTGAATTATTAATTAAATAAGTAAGGATCAATAAAGGCGTGTATTTTGTGTGTATTTGCCACGTCAATATCTCAACGGTAATAATTTATGAAGAATTAATGAGTTTTGGATATTACCTGCCACTTTTACCTGTTCTTTTTGGACCGGATCGCCCCCTTTTCTAGTACCTTATCTGACCATATTACCCTTGCATTTCCATTTCTTTTTGCTGTATAATTTGGTTAAAATTCAATTAGAAGCTCACTTGATAATATATATATATATATATATATATAATTAATAAATAATTTCAATAGAATAAAAACTAAATAAAGTAAAAGTACAAATATATTACAATAATTTTATTCTTTTAATTTTCTAACCATTACTTTTTTTACCATAATTTTTAGTTATAATAGCATTAGTTTAGAAAATTCAAATTCTATGCAAATACTTTAAATCTAATTTATTTATTTATTTTTGTATACTGAAATATATAAAAATAGAGTTTAAGGTGAAATAAAAAAATAAAAATAAGTTAAGAACTTTAAAACTTATTGAATTTGGGAAATTTTTTATTTTTGAATTGTTATAATTTTCAATAGTTTTACACATAAAATTTAAAGGTGAATACTTATTAATGAGAAAAAATATTTGTCAAAATTTTTTCCGAATAATTTTAGAGCTCAACATTTAATTTTTCAACATTAAAATATAATTAAGAAATGTTATGAGTCTCATAAAAAATGTTCTTATCTATTACAAATATGTTGCATTCAATCAATAAATAAATGTAAAAGTTATATTTGTGCAACCATCCTAATTTATATCTCTCATCAAATATTTAAATATAAAATATCAAAAATATTTATTAATTATTTGATACACAACAAGACATTTCCTTGTATTTGTTATTGGATTAATGTCATCAAGTTTTCTATGTGAGGGTAAGTTTTGCATAATGTTTTTTTTTTTTTTTCATCTTAATTGTTTATGTTAATTTCTGTTGATAATTGGAGAAAGAATGTGAATGTGAAAGAACGAAGAAATGGTTGTTTTATGTTCATCTTGGATCCCAAAAGTCCTTGTTAGTTTGCTTTCATGGGAATAGGAACGACCAACTATTTTAGGGTATATTTTCTATTATGGTGCACCCACTTCATTTCCTTTGAAGATGAATAGGTAAATATTTGTTCTAGAATGGTGGTGAATGGTGATTTGCTCTTTTGTTTTCGATATAGAGATTAGTAAATGATTTTGACTTTTTTTTTAATAGGGAATATATATAATTTTAACATTGATGATTTGCACAATAGGAGATAGTTATCTCTTATTAAATCGACGACAGTAAAATTCAATTCATACACCTCAAAATGCTCTTAAAAAATTATCATTTAGCTAGTCTTTCACTGGGATTTTGACATCCTTTTTTAATACGTATATATGTATCTATGTAAATAATTAGAAATTATTAAGTTAGTTTTTATTAAATTGTAGTTGTCAACATATATAGTTTGTAATACAGTTGAAATAATTTTAACAAAATCTCAAAACGTTATTTGAACATATTTAAATTTAGCTTAACTCATCACTCATATTTTGCAAATAAAATTTAGAGTTAGTAGTGTATGTATAACTCTTCTCACTACCTATTTAAAACAACTCACTACCTCTTCTCCTATTGTTTTAAACCAAAACTGATCCTGAAATGGAATTTTTTTTTATTTTTAAAAAAAAAAGGTTGGTGGTTAAAATTTTACCAGTTAATTTTATCACAATTGATTTTTCAAAGTTGAAACTTGAAGTCACATAAATTTTTTATTTATTACATATTGCCTTTCCATCATAAAAATCAAGGTTTTCATTCCTCATTATTTTTTATTCAATACACATTGGAGTCCCTATAATGTACTCAAGTTGGAAAGGAACATATATCCTTCCAATATAATCTACATCTATGTAAATATTCTACAAGGTTTTCATACTTAGATTCTCAAAGAAGCATTCAAGATTCCACCCATATAAAATATTAAATGGCTTAACTCGTGGGTGGCCAACATGGACTAGTCATGTTTGATGCCCACCTTAATTATTGTCATCAACAATCTTTCTAAAAGCAATGAGATATCTAATCAAATTAAAAGATTAATTAGAAGATCAAATTAAGAAAGTTTTGATGACAAATAATTAATTATTCCACTCTTTATCATATCCTCTTTAATTATATATTATACAAATAGAGTTTAATACACAAAAGCTTCATATAGTCAAATGATTTCATGAATACTTTTTTTAGGGGGTTCATGGATACTTGGGATGGGATGTATCATCCCACTCTTCCCCCACTTGTTGTATAAATTATTTTAGTCAAACTTTCATTTGCGTCTCCTATTTAGCTTCTTTTTGCTTTTGCATGTTCTTGCTTTTTCTTTAATTTTTCCACTTTGATAAGTAATCATATGCAATTCACCTTTGTATTTTCTTTACTATTCATCCCATGTTCAGAAATTACAATAATTTCAATAAAATCATGTTTACTATCATAAATTACTACAAACTATTATAGCTACAATATTAAACTATCAAACTATATATATCCCAGTGGGGCAGGGCAAATTAGTACATAAGCCTCTGCCTAGATCATTTAGTTTAGGCCTGAGGGGCATTCACCTTTGTATATATACTTATACGATTATGCATCACTGAAATTGCATATGCCTAAAACGAAATTTGCAATGCATTTTGTCATATTTGTTATTTTAGTTTATTTTTATAATTAATTAACTAAAAATATAGGTACAATTGAGTCAAATCAGTTTGCTAGCTATTTTTGGATCAACTCGATTATTGTTGAGTCGAGTTTAAGCTCGAACTGCTTGAATAGACTGTCAAGTTAAGTTTACACTTCTTAATATTTGACTGGATACGCTCACGAACTTAATCAAATTTGTGCATATTTATCATTTTACCATTTTTTTTTAATATAATTACAAAAATATTTTATCAAATCGAGTCAAGTTCAAACTCAAGTTGAGTTTGAACTTGAATCAAGTTTAAATATTTAAAAATATATAATTTTTAAAATTTTAAATAATTTATCTAGTTAAATTAAGTCAAATTTGAGTATCATTTAATTGAGTCGAGTTTGAGTTTTGAAATAAAATTCGATCGAGTTCAAGTCAAGTTTCAAACTTCAAATTTTATGATCAATTTGAACCTAACATTATATCGACTTGACTAAACTCAATTATACCCCTAATATAAACTCAAAATTTTATAGTTTTATTGAGTATTAATAAATTAAAATTTATTAATTATTTTATTTGCACAGTACATCTAAACTCTAAACTTAACACGTTTTATTAGTTTACCTTTTTAATTTACAAATTAATTATTTTAAAACCTTAATTTAAAATACCACTTATAATTATTTTTATCTTGTTCAAATGTTTGAATAGTTTTATTTTAACTTAGGAAAAAAATTATTGAAACACTTTAAATAATATGAAAATTTCAATAAATTTTATTTTAGCAAATTTAAATATTCAAATAGTTAATTTGTAAATTGACAAAAACTGATAAAAAATCTTAAATAAAGATCTTTCATTTATTTGATTTTGAAAAGCATTTGTCCATGTGAAACCACTCATGCTTTTGCATTTATATATGTTTTAATTATTGTAATTACATACATTCATCCTCTCTTTCAACACTTATGATGCGTTTTAATTAGAGTTAAAGAAATAGATCGAGTGTAACAATTATAAGTGTAACTGTTAAGAGAGTAACAATTGCATGTGTCATGATTGAATTGTTAACCTTATTTAGCAAATCAAGAGTAATTGATAAATTGTAATGTGGTATTTTTTAAGAAAAAAATATTGTATATTATATTTATTATTAAATATTTAAAAATAATAAAAATAAATAAATAATCATTTAAAATTTTCAACATTTATATAATTATTTAAATAATATATTTATAAGCATTTTAAAAAGGAACATAAATATTATAATATTTTATTCTAATTAA
>CATIWM010323089.1:0-42510 GCA_949671775.1 Mallotus repandus | reverse complement strand
AATAGAATGTTGTTGCTCGATATGTCACGATGAACAATAGGCGGAGAACAATCATGATGCATGTATGATAAAGCTTGTGCAATACCTCTGACAATGCTAATTCTTTTAGTCCAATCCAACTCCACAGCTTCCGCGTCATTTCTCAAGATGCAAAACAGGCTTCCCCTTTCCATGTATTCATAAACCAAAAACATGGATCTTTTGTGCAGACAAAACCCATGAAGCTTGACAATGTTCTTATGCCGTATTTCTGACAGCACCTTTGCCTCATTCCTGAAAGATTTGTCAAAAGTAGGGTCTTCAGCTTCCATGCGATGGAGTTTCTTTAAGGCAACAGCTTTGCCGCCAGGAAGTTGTGCTCTGTAAACACTGCCATATCCTCCAGTGCCAATGCAGTATCTGATGTCAAAGTCTTGAGTTGCTTCAATGATGTCTTCAAAAGCAATTTTTCCATCATAATTCCATACAGAAAACATATCTCCATTCTTCACTGCTCGGTTCTCATGTTGCATATTCTGGGCATTGCGAGAAACGAAAAGAAAAAATCCAAGAATGAAAAAGAAGGCAAGGGAGATGGCAATGGGAAGCCAAATTTTCATGGAGTGCGAGACTCTGTTGACACTCTGTGGTGGGGAGCAAGGTTGGCATTTTGAACATTTTGGAAATTGAGCAAGGAAAGAATTACCATCTACGTTGATAAATGGCAAGCAAGGAACCGAATCTGGAATTTGTCCGGAGAGGTTATTGTAGCTGAGATCCAACTGCCTCAAAAATATTAAGTTTCCAATTGTGGGAGGTATTTCTCCACCGATCAAATTGTGGCCCAGATTCAGAATGTATAGCTTTTGAAGATTTTTAATTTGAAGGGGAATGCTTCCCTTTAAATGGTTGTTGCTCAGCGACAAATATTGTAAATTGGAGCAATAAGTTAAGTGAATTGGGATGGATCCGCTGAGATTGTTATTGGAAAGATCTAACTTCAGTAGATTGAACAGTGCTCCGATTTCAGATGGGATTGGACCAATGAGGCTGTTATCGCTCAACCTTAAGGAAGAAAGATATCTCAAATTTCCAATCTCTCGAGGGATTGGTCCAGAGAGGAGGTTGTTGTTTATGCTCAAGAAAAGAAGACTTTTCAGACCTCCAATTTCTGGAGGTATTGAGCCATAGATTTGATTGTCATCAAGACAAAGCTCTTTCAATTTTGTCAAATTAGCAAGAGTAGAAGGAAGTTTACCAATGAGCTTATTTTGAAAAATGTATAAATTAGAAAGACTCTTCAAATTCCCAATTTCCGGAGGTATGAAGGCACCAATTTGGTTGCCATAAAGTTCAAGGACTTTCAATCTGGTCAAATTACCAAAAGTAGAAGGGATTGGACCACTAATGTGATTGTAACTAAGATCAAGGTGTTCCAAACTGGTCAGATTGCCAACAGTAGAAGGGATTGGACCAGTGAGGTTATTTCCAGAAATGCTTAGATAATCTAAACTCTTCAAGTTCCCAACTTCTGGAGGTATAATTCCACTAATTTCGTTCCATGACATGTCAAGTTGCAATAATCGGGTAAGATTAGCAAGTGAGTGAAAAGGCAACTCACCTGTTAGAGAATTGTGTGACAGGTCAAGGTACTTGAGCTTCTTAAGCACACCTATCTGAGGTGGGATGCTTCCGGCTACTCCATTTCCTCTGAGACCAAGTCGAATGAGATTTGGGAGATAGGAGAAATTCAACTTTCGAAGACTTGATCCATTGATACAGTGCCAAGGAGGCGATATGATTTCGATCACACTCCCAACTCGGTTGCAAGTAATACCAGGCCACCTGCAATGATTTGAAGTCCTGTTGACATGGAAACCACACCACCATCCACTTTGGAGGAGAGCCTTTGCTTCTAAATGCCTGGATGATGAACTCAACTTCAATGGGGCCGGAGCTGTAGCTAGAGGCAGAGTATGGATGCTAACTAAAGCACCCATAAGCATAAGAAAGAAACTAAACCTGCCAATAAAAGTAGGCATCGACATAGCTTTGTTTCGTGTTGTGTTGGTGTGAGGGTTTTATTTGCTTCTTAAACCTTCACAATTCACATATATATAATATACACACTAATTAAGCAGTCAAGGTGTACATTAATTGCAGAAATTCAATAATTTTATTTCGTAAAGTTTATAGAACACAGGTCATGTTTCAACGTAACATTATTTTTGATAAATAATAATAGACTTCATATATAATGTAATTTCTATGCTGATACAATAAAATCAAATCCACTTTGTTAGGGTTAACGTCTTCTTCACATGTCAAGGTTGTTATTGGTTAGTTATTATAGATTAGAATGAGCCAAGACATTTCGTGTTTTGATTTCAGGAGACCCAAAGTTTTCCAAAACCTGGAATTTGTATGGTACATATTGTCACCAACGTCAAGAAGATAACTACTACTACTACCGCCCAAACTTTTCCAAAACCTGGAATTTGTATAGTACATAACGTCAAGAAGTCAAGAATGATGTTCAAACTTAATTAATTGATAAGAAAAATTTATCTATCCAAGCATTAATGGACTGATGGAGACCAACTTTCCCTTAATGCAGAAGAATTTTATTATTATTATTATTATTATCATCATCATCATCTAGCACAATTATATATGTATTAGTTAACAAATACGTATTTCAAACGTGAGCAAAAAATTTATTTGACTCATGATATATAGTAAATAAATAATTAAGTATATTATTATTATTATTATTATTATTATTATTAAATAAAGTTTTAAAAATAATAAAAGTTATATTTTCTTTATATAACAATTTAAATATTACAATCCTATTGAACTTATAATAAATAAAATAGAAAATATATTTTAAATTAAATTAGAATTATATTTTAGTTTAATTTTTATTAGAGATAAAATAGAAATTAACCTAATTAAAATAGGAAATAGACTTTTAATCAAATTAAAATTACATTTAATTAATTTAATTTTACTTTTATTAGTAAATTAATATATTATCCAATTTTTATATAATAATAATTGAAGAATTTCTCATAATTTTGCATGTCCCCTCTCCCCCCATAGATATATACACACACATATACTAATAAATAAAATATTTTTTAGACTCATATAGTAAATAAACTACTTAACATGCACTTTGATATTATTATTATTATTATTATTATTAAATAAAAGTTTAACAATAATAAAAGTATTATTTATATAACAATTTGATATTAACTTAATATAGTTATAATTTATGGCAATTTTTATTAATCTTTTATTTAAATAATTATATGATACTCCTTCAATATTTTTTATAATTAATATTTTTTCAACTCTACAACTAATTTTAGATAAAAAAAAATATTATGGCCATAATTAATCATAAGATGATAAAAATTATTAGTTATTTTTAATAAAAATTTAAAAAATAATGAAAAGTTATATTTTCTTTATATAACAATTTAAATATTACAACCTCATTAAACTTATAATTTATTACAACCTTAGTAAATTTTTTATGTAAACAATGATACTTTATTTCTTTAATATCATTAATACTAATACTTTTAATCATTCAAAAGTAATTTAATGTAATTTTTTAATTTCAAATAATAAATAAATGATAAAAATTAATTAACTTAATTTTAACTCTTTTTTATTAAATTTTATAAAAATATCTAAAAATGATAATTGTACTACTTTCTTATAGAAATTCTACTCTTAAATAAATTATATACTCTATTTTTTAAAATATGATTACATATACAAGATAAATAAACAATTTTAAGTAATTTAATTTTAATTATTTACTTAAAAACTTTAATTATTTACTTAATAAACTTTAATTTAATAATTTTTAAAAATAATAATAGTATTATTTTATTTATATGCCAATCTAATTTTTCAATCTTGATAGTGTTACATTATAACATAGTAATTTATTAAAATTTTAATAAATTTTCTATTTGAACAATTATACAACACTTTTTCAATATTTTTATCTAAATAATAATCTAATTTTACAAACCTGATAGAGTTATAATATAGTTATTAGTTACTTTTTTTTTATGAATTTTCTATTTAAACATAACAATCTTTCAACATTTTTTTATGTTAATATTTCATAATTAATTATTTCATAAAATTTATTTATTTTAATTTTAATTATTTACTTATTAAATTTAATTTAGCAAGACTTATAAAATTATGTTATCTAATTTAAATTACATTAGATAAAATATAATTAGACCTAATTAAAATAGAAAATTATATATTTTTAACATAATTACTACTAAAATTTTAATTAATTTAAATTTTTTAGAGATAAAAAGGAAGTTAAATTAATTAAAATAGGAACTATACTTTCAATTAAATTAGAATTACATTTTAAATAATTTAATTTTTATTAAAAATAAAATAAAAAATATACTTTCAATTAAATTAGAATTACATTTTAATTAATTTTATTTTATTAGAGATAAAATAGAAATTAACATAATGAAAATATGAAACATAATTTCAATTAAATTAGAGTTATATGTTACTTAATTTTATTTTTATTAGAGATAAAATAGAAGTTAACTTAATTAAAAAAGAAAATATACTTTCAATTAAATTAGAATTACATTTTAATTAATTTTATTTTATTAAATATAAAATAGAAGTTAATCTAATTAAAATATGAAACATACTTTCAATTATATTAGAATTATATTTTAATTAAATTAATTTTTATTTGAGATAAAATAGACTTTAACCTAATTAGAATAGAAAATATACTTTCAATTAAATTAGAATTTTTGTTAGAGATAAGATAGAAATTAACCTAAATAAAATTAGAAACATACTTTCGATTGAATTAGAATTATATTTTAGTTAATTTAATTTTTTTAGAGATAAAATAGATTGTTAACCTAATTAAAATAGAAAATAGACTTTCAATCAAATTGAAACTATATTTTAATTTATTTTATTTTATTTTTATTAGTAAATGACTAAATAATCCAATTTTTATATAATAATAAGTGAAAATTTTTTCGTGATTTTTGCGCGTCGCCCCCTACGTCCATTTATATATATTATAGATATTAAATGTTGAATTATAAAGTTATTAAATTCAAAATTTAATAAGTATTTCTTTTCATAATTTAACATTGGTCTCTAAAGATCTGTGTGTTGAATTATTAAAATTCATAATATTTTTTCATAAAAAAATCTTTTTTATTTTCTTAAAAAATTTATGAGAAAACTTATTTAAAAATACAAATGTATTCTATTACATGTAAAACACACTAATTTTATTACATCTAAAACATTATTCCCCTTTTTATTAAAAAATATATCTTCTTATTCTAAATAAAAATATCTCTTTTTTATTCAACTAAAAATTAAAAAGTAAGAAATATATAACTTTTCAATCATTTTATTTTTTCATGTGTTTTATTTATTCAATTATTATTATTATACATATTAAAAATATATATGTACTTTTAATAAAAAATAATCAAATAAAATTATTATAATAATTTTTAAATTCTCACGTTAATTAATATGTTGTTTTTAATTTACTAAAATTAATTAATTAATAATATTAAAATACATATATTATTTGCAATTAAAATAAAACACAAATTGACGACTATTTTATTTTAATTTTAGTTTTTGGACTTGATTGATTTCAAATATTTTATAAATTTATTTTAAATAATTTATAAGATATCTTAAAATGACATGGTGATTAATTTGGAAAAATAAAAAGGCCAAAACCATCTTTGGATCCCTCAACTTGTCGACTTTCTTTCAATAAGTCCCTAATGAATTATTTCAATCAATTGGATCCTCCAACTTCTATTTTTCTCAACATTACATCCCCAAGTTAATTTCTGTTAAAATTGAAATTTTTTGCTGTTAAATTATTTCCAGCTCAATATTTATCTAAGTTATAATTATATGTGTCACTAAATTAATGGCCATGTCATCACAAGGTTTATATAAAAAATGAGTCTTTATTCAACTCATTCTACTTCTCCTTTGTGTTTTTCTTGATAGGTTCTTAGTGTTCTTGTTGTTCTGCGTGTTCACTTCATTTTCATCCCTATGATAATGTCTGCAAGTTCAGTGGAGACCAATTCTAATGCTGAAGAAGAGTTAGAGACGGTGCCGCTTGGAGCTAAAGTGCTAAATTGCTTCTGTAAGAGGCTAGCAAGAATGTTAGTTTCATGGACTGATAGGAATCCCGGAAGAAGGTTCTTCTGATGTGATGAAATTCAGGTATGTAAATCAGAGAGTAATTTGCAATTGCAATATAAAAGAAAAATTAGTTATTATTTGGACATGGTTAAAACCCTAATTTTGCTATGATGTTTTTGGTTGTAACCCTAAATAGTGTAACCCTAAAATTATGAATTTGGCCAAAATATACAAAGTGATGTAGTTTAATTTCACTAACGTTGTACTTTGATGGACTCAAATAAAAATGTGCTGATATGAAAGAGCTATTATTTGTTTTTAAATTTTTATCATCATTGGCAATAGCTAAATAGGTGTCGGTTCTTTTGTTGGCATGATGAGAGATATAGCCAACATATTTATGATATGTTGAATAAGGTGAAATGGGATGCACAAGAAGCAAGAAGTGAGAACTTTCACCTGAATTTTTTGTTTGAAAAGGCCAAGGCTAGGGAAGTGGAGATGACACTGAAAGAGAATGTTGCTTTAAAGAAATAATTAGAGGCATCAACCTCCAAGGGTGAAGGATTGAAAGAGCTTCTGAAGGCAGCAGAATCTTAGATTGAAGAACTTAAGAATGAATTGAAACATGGTGAGTAGGAGTTGTTTATAATGAAAGGGCAGTTGAAAGCCATAGAACGTGGCATGGAGGATGCCAAAAAGACCAAGGATTTGATGCTGCATGGAGTTATTGTGGTTGTTGTGCTATTATTTTGTGCAATTTTTATGAAAATGTAGGCAAGATGTGTTTGAACTAATGTAGTATTTAATCAACTTAATAGTGTTTGTATGATAATTAAACTCATATTTTATGCAAGGTACTTTAAGTATCTTGATGAACTATGCTTGTATTGTAGGTTATTAATAAATGTTTATGACTGTTAACAAGAATGCTACATTTTGAACCTGTGTCTTGTATATTGTTTAGAATATGTTAACCTGTTAATTAACTAGTAACACAGTCATACTAATATCTAACAATAATAACATGAAAATTAATTAACAGTATCATTAAAAAAATAAAGTAAGAACCTGCCATAATTTGGTCATAATTATAGTTTAATAACCTGCCAATATTGTCTTATACAAAAGGATAATCATAGATTCATAATATGGTCATAACCATGTTTAACAACCTGACACTAAAATACTTGCCAACTACAGGCCAAATATAGATACATAATATGATAATACATGCCAAATATAGGCAACCAAAATCAGTTTTAATAAAAGAAAGTCTTTTCTTTGAGCAGCTCAGCCTTTCTTCGGCTATTTCTTCTTCAATTGATCCACTGATTCTTGAAGTTATCTTGTGGTAACAACTTTTTTCCCTTTCCAGGACATACCTCTAGTACCATAACCTAAAACTTCTTTAGCAACAATAGCATTGTCTAGAACAACAGATTGCCTCTTTGGACTAACATTTTGTTGACTTGAACCAGTCCCACCAAACAGATGCCTTGCGATTTTTGTCCCAGGCTACATAGAAATGAGCCATTAATATCAACAATGAGCCATTAAAAATTTTAAAAATCTTACATTCAAGGTGGTTGCACCAGTGTTCAAATTCACATAACATCCTATGCCAACCTCCTTTTTTCTACTGTTCACAGGTTGTTTAGCTCTTGCACACTTTTGTTGGCCTTTTACAGTTGTAACTGATTTCACATTGACATGTTGATTACCAAAATCTACTTCTCTTATTTCAATCCCTTTCCTTATAATCCATGCAAACTCATTCAAATCACGAACCTTTTCTGTAGCTAATTGTCTCCAATAATGCCTATTTGCAGCTACAAACCCATTTAGGTCAACCATATGTGAACTAAGTGATTGACTCATTGAAGTTATGGGACAGTCAACTGATGCAGTGTGTCCACTATTATGAACCTTTGGTTGGTTGCTTGAAAAGTGCATATTTGATTCATTAACTTTAGTATTCTTCCTTCTTTCTTTGACAAAGTTTTCCAGAAATTCTGATGCTGAGATAGATTTATTGTTGCTTTCAGACTGACTTTCCTATTGGTTTTTTTTCTTCATTGGCTTTGGAGTATAATCCTAAGCAAAAGTATTCAACACATATGTAATAGCACTCAAAGGTCAAATATAAATACAGATAAGTAAATGATGTTCATACACGTTAGAGTTATACCTTGTCCGTGCGCATTGGACAACCTCTAATGTTATGACCAGCTAATTTACAAAGTCTGCAAGTCATAATTCAACCTTCTCTTAAAAGTTTACCAACTTTCCTTGGTTTGTCAGGATCTTTTCTTCAAGCTATTTTTAGTCTCTCGGGCATTTTTCTGTGAGGTAGAGGGTGAATTGCTTCAAGTCCAACCTCGGGCCAAAGATATTTGCCTTTCACAGGTTTCAGCATATAAGTGTATGCATTCAAATACTTCTCTTCTTTATAGTGATCATTAACATACTTCTCAGGGTCTTCATTTGCACTATATATAGCTCAAATAGCATGTTGACATGGTATTCCACTTATATCCCATTCTTAACATATGTAAATGCATTTTATAGTGTCAATTATATGTTTATCAGCTGAATTAAATGCATTAGTCACTTCAAACCCATCATCCCCATTCCACTCAATAAACCATATATAAGACAATTCTTTGTTTTTATCCAACTTTTGTTGTGCTCTTGGTGATATGTTAGAAATCCAACTTTTTGCAAACCTTCTTTTCACCCTTAATCTCTCTATAATCTTCAGCCGAATCTCCTCTAACATGCTAATAATAGGTTTATACCTTGCATCTAGTATCCAACCATTGAATGTCTCAGACATGTTATTATCCACCACATCACACTTAGTTATAGTCTGAAAAAAATGCCTTGCAAAATGCCTCCACATTGTAATCCAATATATCTTGGACTATACCATCTCTTATTGGCTCTAAAATTTTTAAATTTTGCTTCAGCTGTTCTAGAAATATCGACCTAGCACATGTCCAAAAGGCAATTTTTCTTTCCTTACCTTCCACTTCTTTGCCCAAGCTGCATAGATATGCTTGGCACACCTCCTATGCTCAACTTAGTGTAATTCTTCCTTAATGGCACTATCTAATACCTGTCAACACAATGTCATTACAACCAGCAAATAAGTTTAAAAAATACAACTAGCAAATTACAACATTCTCATATACAAATGAATAAATTTAGTTTGTTACCTTTTGCATGTCCGATACTATAATGTATCCTTCACCATCTCCAAGTGGTAAATCATGCTTGAGGCAACGAAGAAACCATCCCCAATTTTTTTTATTTTCAACCGAAACCACCCCCAGGCTAATGGGAACATTTGATTGTTCCTATCACGACTAATGGCACATTACAACCGCCATTTACATAATCCTTTCAAAAAATAACCATTAACTCTAAGGATTTTCCTACATCCAGCTTCCCACCCTTTCTTACAAGCTTCAAAACAAACATAAAATTTGAGAAAGTGATTAATGCCACTACCTTCATCCTTTTTTGCCTTAACTACACATGTGCTACCTAGATTGCTCTCTTTAATCACTTGTACATAGTCATGCAGTCTACTGTATTCTTCCTTGTAATCACTCATTAAATCAGTGATAATTCTTCTTTTTATGTTTCACTAACCTTCAGTTTTAATTCCAATTTACACAAGTCAACCAAGTCTTTAATCTTCATGAATGGTTGGCTAACCAACCTCTGCCAAAGATATTTGGCCAAGAACTTGCTGGTGGCCATTTATTTACTCTATGCCACTTATGTTGTGGTATATATGTTTTCATAACTAAAGTGTCATCATTGTGCTCTTTTGATGCAAAAAAAAACCCATGGACAACCTACCATACATTGCGCCCGTATTCTCTCCTTGTCGTTCTTCACAAAATGAATCTCTAAACCTTTAATAATTACATATTTTGCAATAGCATACCTGCACTCTTCAAGATTTTTAAAAATCATCCCTAAGCAAAAAATTGGAGTTGGACTATCCGGAGTAAATCTAATTTTGCTACAATGCCTTCTTAATGCTTCATCCCTACCTTCCTTATTAGTATCACTATAGCAGCTACCTAGTTCCTCACTGTCATAATAGACACTACCTGTATCATCATTTTCTTCCTCCCAACTACCATAAACATCATCATCTTCAACCTCAACTTCTTCCTCACCAAGTATATCAACTGTTTCAGTTTTAGCAACCCCATCACATGTACCCTGTGCATCATCCTTATTCCCTTCTGCACCTGCTTTAGCTTTTTTCTCCCTACATGCCCTTTTAGCACTTTTCACCTTCTTTCTTGACTATTGTAGCTCATCATCTTCATCATCAGTCATAATACTAACATTGACAATAATGTTATTAAAGGCCTATTGAGGGACCTCATCATCTATATCACTCCCTTTACTACTATCATTTGTTTCTACATTATTATCAACTTCAACTTCATAGAATGCAGTTGCATGAGACTGCACTTGTACAAATGGTTATGATTGTATCACATTGTCTTCACTTCCACTATTTCCATAAGTGTGGTCAACATACAACTCTAAGCAATCCTCATCTTTTAAGTTACAGGTAATTTACAATAGGCTACTATCATTGTTGACTAAAACATAATCACCTCTCACGTTGGCTTTCACATACAACCCACCAATGACTTTTTACCCCAGGTCCTTCACATAACTCGAACCTCAGGATATGATAATTTATCAATGTCTAGTAGTTCAGTAGCATACACTTTTCCACCAATATATTTATGCCTATCGAAAGTCCCCCCCATGATGTATCAATACATTAATGTAATTATCAGACATTCTGCAACCTAACAAGTACTAGTATATATCAGTCAAGTATAATACGAATTCAATAGTAATAAAAAAAAAATTAATTGCACAGAAATCAACAAATACCAACAATAATAGTTAAAAAATTTTAAAAGCCCTAATTTTTTGAAACCCTAGACAGTTGGAGCAATAAAATAATTTTAGGAACCACATAAACCCTAACCAAAATAAGCATACTTTATCATAAAGCGAGACAAACGTATGAGAAGCTTCCTACCTTTCCCAAAGTCGATAATGCTCAACACCTTTTCTCCGTACCAAGACAATGACATGCATCCATGTATTGAGCTTTTTCAACCATCAAAACGACCTGTCCCCTTATGATAACGACAAGTCGAAGCTTCGAAGCATTCCACTAATACACCTTGAAATGGTGGGTAAATGAAAGGTGAAAGAGAGGAAAACGACACACTGCTCTCTTTTATCAAAAAGTTTAAAGCTTTTGGAAAGTACAGAATAAAGAGATTTCTTCTATTAGCTGAAGATAAAAATGCTCAGTGAGCTGCAGATGGTGAGCTTATGTCCAAAAACAGCAGTGAGCTGAAGACATTGAGATGAAGATTTTATTCAATTTAGGGTTTTCTTTGTTAAACGACATCGTATTATTTTAGTCTACGTGGGCAAACTCGTCGCACATCATAGCCCATATGTCTGCAATTATAATTCATAGTCGCATTTGTTTAGTTTCATTTCCACGCGCATAACAGAAGTTAAATTGGGGATGTAATGTTGAGAAAAATAGAAGTTGGAGGATCCAATTAATTGAAATTTTTCATTAGGGACTTATTGAAAGAAAGTCGATAAGTTGAGGGACCCAAAGATGGTTTTGGCCAAATAAAAACAAAATAAAAAGTTACTGCCCACTGTATTGAAGTATCGACACCAGGGGCGGCCCATGCCAACTAAAAATAGGGACCCAAATAAATCTGACGTGGCAAGGGCGCGAGTGCATATCCAGCACATGGTGCGCAACGTACACCCTGGAACAAGTTAGCCTTCTTTACCGACCATTTCTCGCCTTCTCAAGAAAAAAAATAAAAATCCAAGTCGCTTGGTTTGAGCACCCTCCGGCCGATTCAAAGACTCTTCCTCCTGTCTAATAATGATAAAATACAAATCTAACCGGCGAGTCCAAATTGACCCTTCCACGCTTCCCGTTTATGACGATGAAGCGAGTCAAAATGAGGGTAACGGTGTGGAGAATAGGATGCGATTGAGGCCGTCGGGGAGCAATGTAAGCGAAGATCAAGAGCCGTTTATGGGCGTGAAGGTTCGAAGAAAAGCTTCCCTTCATAGAGAAATTAAAGGAGATTATATCGACGTCCATTCTCATCCCTATTTAATGAAACTGCTGCAGAGACAAGGTTCACTAATTTCGTAATTATTTGCCTCTCTTTGTTAATCAAGATTTGTCAATTGATAATCGGTTCTCTGATTATTTAGATGATTCTGATAGATTGATATGATTGGAGTAATTTAGTGTATATACTGTGCTTAATTTTGATTTATGCAGGTGATAGCCAAGTTCTATTTGCTGATAAAGTATTGAAATTCACCAGTTCAGGGAAGATGAAGCGGCGGATTCTATTAATTACTGATTTTGCCATTTACATTGTTGATCCTGAGACTGATGCTCTTAAACGGCGTGTAGCCGTGGCGGCTGTTGAGAAGATGCTTTTAAGTGAATTAAGCGATAACTTCTTTGCTGTTATTATTCCAACTGAGTATGATCTACTTATGGCAAGTACTCGAAAGACTGAAATTGTTACTGTGTTGATTGAAGCTGCGAAAAGTGCTTCTGACTATGAACTTGAAGTGCTTTTCTCCAATAGGTAAAATAAAATAAAAAATCTCTTTATGTTACTAGTTAATGTATCACTTCTTAGGGTTTTCGTAGCAACTGCTTTATGCAATGACCAGCTTAACAATAGATTTTTTTTTTTCATGGCATAGTAGTATTTGTTATGATGAAATTTTTGCCTGAATGTATTACACTCAACCGTTGGATTTGTGAGGCCTATGCTAGCAATTTTCCAAAAAGTTTGTTGCATTAGTTTGTGAGCATTTTCAGACTAGGGAGATAGCTATAATCAGAGGGGGCAAAAGAGGTGTTGATGAGGTTTTCTATTTCTAACAGGGGAGGCAAAAGTGTTTGTTTTGGGTGCAATATCTCTTTGGCCTCAAAGCATATGTAAATTACGAGATATCTGTAATGAATTGCTTGCAGTTACATGCATTGTTGTCGGAATAGGATATTGTTCGAATTTGTTTTGGCATTGAATTGATGTTGCCCCTTATCTTGCAGCTTTGAATATAATGCATCTGCTGAATTGATAAAGGAAGTGCAATTTGAAGAAGTTGAAGGTCAGTGATGCTATGCTCAGAGGGTTTTTCTTTTTCTTCTTTCTTTATTGGCTCTCTTTTTGCTATAATTATTACTCTAGCTGTTTACAACTAGCACATAGGTACAGCTTATGCTCCTAAATAATTATAGGCTGTGTCAGTGGTTTCTTATCCTAAAATCCCTTTTCTTCTCATCTTCTCTTTTCTCTGTGATTTCAGGTGGTGTTAAAACAAGAATATTGAGGAAGTGAATACACCCTGTAAATGCCTTCATATGTTTCTGGAGACCATGAAGGAATTGCGTGGTTGGTGTAAAGACACAAGATCATTAAGATTGTTTGCATAGCAAGGTACTGCTTAGTATCAAGCCCTATCCCGCTGAAAGAATTTTTTTGAGTTTATTTTAATTTTTATTTTTTGTGTAATTTCTTATAGCAAAAGGATGTGAATTTTTTCAATGCTGAACCAACATCTTTGAATGTATGAAATGAGATCATCTGGATATTCAAAAGTAATATAAATTTTGTTTTTTTTTATGATTCTTTTGAAGCTTGACAACAGCCAAACTGATTTGGTGTTTTGTAATAGTAGAAGGATGGATACAGCATAGTGCTGTAAGAGTTGTAGCGTTAAAAGTTAGTCATCAGTCATGACTGCCAGTAACCTACTCTAAGGGCATGGTCCCATAAGGATTCTTTGATCCCGTACATTGCTGAACTTACTTAATAATGGTTGTTATTGCTTAGTTGAGTTCATGATAGTGCCGCCCAAAAGCCGAGCCTCTTGTGACTACTGCTAGCTTTGTGGAAGCCCTAAAGATGGTTGCACTATTTATGAAAGCTGTTGTCCATTCAAATAAAATATAAGAAGAGTAGTTTTGATGGTTTGAAACCATTGGTAGGTAGATTTTAGTGCACAAAACAAAAAAATAAAGAGTTTGATTTGTTACATTGTATATGGCAAAACCACTGACCTGACCTCGACATGCATAACAACAAAATCCTGACTGATAGATAATAATGTAGCCAGGGACCCAATCTGTCATTTGACTTGAGTTGGGTTAGGTAGTAAAGACAGCTGAACTAATCTGAGTACTAAATTTGTTACATAAACATAAAGATACTCAACTAACTGAAACCAATAGGACAACTAGAATCAATTGAAATTATGGAAAAAGAAAAGAATATCACAGCTAATACAAAAAAAAAAAAAAAAAAAAAATTGTTCTCACGGTGGAGCTGGAGTAAAAGTAGAAGTAGAGGCTACATGTGCTGCCCGTGGTGGTGTTGGGGTTGAAATTGCAATTTCAAAATTATTTTCAGAGGATGGTGGGTTACTACTGCTTCCTCGTCGAACTTCCTCCACCATTTTCACTACCTCATGCATTTTTGGTCTCTGCTCTGGCATCCTCACCGCACAATTCATTCCTATTTGTAACATCTCTACCATTTCCTCCTCAATATTAGGATACCTTAGAAGCTCGACATCAAATACTTCAGCAGTCCATTCTTCCCGTACAACAGAATTCACCCATCTTACTAAGTGAACAGCCTCCTCACTACCAGTTGAATGTATAGGAGATTTTCCTGTCAGAAGCTCCAGCAGCAGGACCCCGAAACTGTAGGCATCCGAGGCTTGAGTTACTTTCTTTGAGTCTGTTATTTCCGGAGCACGGTACCCTGCAGCCCTCAAAACTGATGGGGGCATTGAGTTCATCAAGGTAGCCAATCCAACATCAGCTATGCAACCATATCCATTGGAGTTGAGGAAAATGTTCGAGGCTTTAATGTTTCCATGGACAAGTTTGCCACCATTCTCTGTGTGGATATGTGCAATGCCCCTTGCAGCACCAATTGCAATTTTCATCCTCGTTTCCCAGTCCAAGGGAATCCTGCCCTCGCCTCTTTTACCTGCAAAATTTGAGATGAATTTCATATCAGTTATCTTCCGCAACCCATAGCTAGGTAATTTCTTTAATAATTAGCAATTAGCAAAAGCATAACTGGCACAAAAGTGGTATTATTTTTTGAATTTAAAGAGTGTAAATCCTCAAACAAGCAAACAGAGACGACAAACCAGTAGAGAGTATGGATAGATTGAGGACGACTTTTGACATACCATGTAGCATTGCAGAGGCGCTTCCCTGCTCATAGTAATCGCACACTGTTAGTTTTTCGTCCTTTGAAAAGTAGTATGCCCTTAATGCAGATACATTTGGATGCTTAATACTTCCAATCACTTCCATCTGCTGCTCGAATTCTTTTTTAGCCACAGCCGTTTCCTTCAACCTCTTCACAGCCACTGTGTTTGCATCCTCAAGAGCGGCCTTATAAGTCATACCAAAAGTTCCCTTTCCGAGAACTTCAGCAGATGCTCTCAACAAGTCCTCCAAATCAAATGCAAGGCTGCAACCCTCAAAGAACACAAGCCTATTATTATTATTAGCCTGGCTTTCTGAAGCCTTTTTCTTTAAAGATCCCTCTTTCTTTTGTGACTTTGCCAGTAGTGTACTATCTGTTTCTCTACCATTATTAGAATAGCGGCAAATCATCAGAAGAGCGACAACTGCAAAACCCAGTACGCAGCCCCCAATTGCTATCCCCAGTATAGCAGGTTCACTCAGTTTATTGGTCTTCTTTGCGGGTTGAGGACTTTTCTTTGCAGGTTGAGGACTCGGTGGTTGAAGTGGAAGAGCATTTTCTGATGAAATATTGTTACCAGAAAATACCCAGCTTGGAAACCTCAGAAGGGACTGAGGCACACTTCCATTCAGATCATTGTTGGATAAATCTAGAGATTGCAAACTAGGAATATTTATATCAGGAATGGCACCTGAAAGCGAGTTGTTAGAGAGGTTCAGAAATGTGAGGTGGCTCAAATCTGAAACTGAAGGTGGAATGCTTCCATTAAAGCCATTATTTGAAAGATCAAGAATTGTAAGATTGTTCCACACCGAGAAGTCTGAAGGCAGTGAGCCTGAGAATTTGTTGAATTGAAGATGAAGCTCGGTCAAGTTTGTAAGCTTAGAGAAATCTGAAGGAAAAGAACCTGATATAGCATTGGATCTGAGGCTAAGGATCTGAATTGCCGATAAGCGGCTAAGGGTGTTGGGTGGGATTGAGCCCTGAATTGCCATTCCAGGCAACCTCAGGGCAATTACTCTAGAATGATCACTACTACATGTCACCCCTGTCCAGTTATTGCACAAAGAAGAGGTCTGACTCCAATTGAGAAAGTGCGAGGGATGAGTATTGCGAAGAAAAGCCAGTAAAGCTTGTTTATCTTCAATTGGTTCTGCAATGGTAGGCAAAGTCACTGCTCCAAAGAAGAGAAATACAGAGAAAATGAACAAGAGGTTCATTTTCATGGTCTTCTTCTCAGCCCAACCAAACTGTAGAGCCAAAATTGAAGTTGAATGGCAGAATGTCTTATAAACAAATTCTGATCATATCTACATTAATTGATATAAAGGATATAGGTCAGAATTAGGAAGAGGAAAAAGAGAGGTTAAAGTACGCTAATAATAAGCAATTGAAATAGAGAGATTTCAGGTAGAGTTCTAAAAAAGAATAAATGGCAAGAGCTTGTTAGGCCCAAATGGTCAAAATTAGCAACTCAATCATGATTATGAAATTTATACTGTTAGTTGTTTATTGACTTTTGCAGCACTCTTTTACCTAACTCCATTATCATTTCTCAGAAAAAAGAGAAGGAAAAAAAAAACCTAAATGCCTATCATATGGATATCTAGATATCACCCAAAAAAGAATGGTAAGTGATGAACATTTTCTCAGAAAACAATGCACAATAAAAACCAAAAAGAAAGGGAAAAAAAAACAGAACGCTTATGAATAGAAAGAACCTTACTCATCAAATACAGGTAGCAATTGCATTGAGACTTGAAAAATATCCAGAAAGAGTCTTCTTGAATCAAAATTAAAGAAGGCAGACAGAAGAAGGACCACCTTCAAAGTTACATTCTTGAACCTTGACAAAAACAGTCGAAGAAGAACAGATGGTTAAAAAAAAGAAAAAAGAAGATCGATGATTATGAATGATAATTGATATGAGCTGTTATTGCTTAAGAGGGCAGCATCACATGCAAGAAAAAAGAAAACTATGACATATATAATCATTGAGAAGCAAAGAGAAGACTCCTACATTTAAAAAAAAAAAAAAAAAAAAAAATTTCTTGCATAGCGCACGAACAGGAGAGCGCATGTGGAGACAAATAGAGAAGCAGGTTGACGAAAATATAAAAAATAAAAGTAGCAAGTAATAATAATGTTTTTGTATTTATATAGAGCTAGGTACTGAACTGTGGACCATGTAGCTAGCCACTAGGTACATGATCTCCTCTGAATCCGCCATGGATGCTTCTTCCTAGAAGAAATTTGTTATGGTATTGTTGTATTATTTTATTTTATGATAATATTATGTAATACTGACCATTAAAAATATAAAATTATAACTGTAATAAAGTAAACGGACGGTGGGAGTTGCATCATCCTTCATGCACATTAATAGTTTTACCAGAACTATAAACTATTAATTGATGATGCAATAATACTACCGCTCACTGTTTACAAATCTTAAGAAAAATTGAATGCATCAAATTAAATAAATTCTAGGGAATCTTTATCTAATAATTTCTTTTAAAGACATCTCAAAACAATTTAAAAATTTTATTAAAATTTAAGTTATATAATTTTTTTATTAAAAAAATAATAAATTCTAGCTTATAACATCTATTGTTTTTATTTTTTTTTATCGTAATTAACTGAAATTTGAGATTTTAAACCTAAATTTTTAAATAATACCAAACAAATTTATAATTTTTTAAAAATAATAATAATAATATTTTTATAAAAATATTTTATAATACATATTTTTAATTTTAATTTTAATACATAAAAATAATTATAATGTTAATTTTTTATATATTAAAAATTAATTAAAAAAATTTTCTTATTAAAAAAAATTTAAT
This sequence comes from Mallotus repandus, assembly GCA_949671775.1. Lineage (NCBI taxonomy): Eukaryota > Viridiplantae > Streptophyta > Magnoliopsida > Malpighiales > Euphorbiaceae > Mallotus > Mallotus repandus. The sequence continues at coordinate 24,107 of CATIWM010323089.1, read as the reverse complement.
TGTTAAATAATATTTAATTTTATTCATATTACCATTTTTTAGTGAAATTAAATATCTTCTTCGAATTTTATTTTTTTTATTCCCTCTCATTTTCATTTCGATTCTGATTTTAATTTTAATTTCAAAGTACGAATCAAACGCTCTTAGTTAGATTAAGATTCATGTGTATTTGCCATTTTCTTGATGTCGTTCGAGTCGGTGTGCATGCACTTCATAGTATATAGTACCTCATATATATAGGTAACGTTAGATGTGGCTCCTCTGCTTGCATGAATCAATTTTATTCCATATTTTCTGTTTTTTTTTTTTAATTATGAGATGTCCCATCGGAACAAAGCAGCAGCTGTACCTTGCCGACCATCATCCCATATGAGATAAAGGAAGATTCTCGTCTATATGTAGCTATGTATAATACATGGATTATTGAATTAAGTTTTTTATGTTTAATCAATAAACACATACATAGTCAACTAAGATTTTTATATAGTCTTAAAGTAGTATTATAAATTATTTATTTACCAAATTATCAAATAAAAAATTTATGTACGTATAGTTGTAGAATTAAAAATTAAAATTGCCAATTTGTAAATGGAATAGAATCGTAAAATTCAAAGAAAGATAAAAATATTACTTAAAAATAATATATTTTATGTAAAAAGTAGATTTCACGCTTAATTTTAATATATATTACATTACAATACTCATTATTAAAATTTTCTAACAATATAATACATTAATTATAGTATAAATAATACAATTTATATGGATCACAATATATATTTTAGCTAAAAAAATAAAGTGAAATATAAAAGTTAAAACTTTAAATATACTAATAGTTATTTTATTCCATAAAAACTATTTGAAAGTTGAAACAAATATAGCCTTTATAAAAAAAATTAAAAATGAATAATAAAAATCCAAATCAATATTATTAGTCTTTTAAATTAAAAAAACAAACGAAAAAAGAAGGATCATAATAAAATTTATAAAGTTAATTTTATTTGTTAGTCTCACTAAGTTTAAGAAATAAAAGTGAAAAAGAAAAAACAAGTTAAGTTGATGTTTTTATATTAAAATTTTAAGTGTTCGGCAATTAACATACCATGACTGTTTTTATCTCATAATTGTAAAATTTCTTAAATAATATTCATTTTATTTAATATATAAAAATTATAAATTTATATAAATTCTTACGATCTATTATCAATCGTTGGATGATAAATCAACTTTTTAAGATTTGACATTAATCTCATACTTTTTTTATGTGCCCACAAATTTATATTGAATTTGAGGTGAGTTACTATTCAAATAGTAAATTGTAAAACCCTAACAACAATATATGTACATATTAATGATATTAAATTGTTTGTTCACTAAGTTACCTAATAATAAAATTTATTTATAAATATTTAGTTGAACGTAAAATTAAACTGTTAACCTTTTAACTTTTTCATTTCAAATTAAAAAACTTAATTACTATCTAGACTAGTTTGTTAAAAAAAATATTAAATTGTTGGGTCAAATACCGCTATCATTTTTGCACTTTTTTATTAGATATTACTCAATGTTGCTTCAATTTTCAAATAAAATATTATACTCAGTAGAATACATGTGTAGAATGGCGTATTATATCTTTCAATTGGTTGAACATTTAGGTAGAGATTAGGCAATATTGAAGTAATTCCAATCGTGCACGGAAAATTCATAAAATTAAAAACTAAACACACATAAAATTAAAAATAGAATCGCAAACAAATTGATGGAACAACTTTAAAAGCAAATTATTAAATCAAACTGTGTAGGTTATAGTTGAAATAATTTTAAAAAAAAAAGACTAATTAAAAATATAATTTCTTACATGAAAATATTAAATGAATAAAATTTAGAATAGATAAAAAAAAAAGCTGCTTTTGACTTTTTTTTTTTTCCTAGGAATCTATTTGACATTGATGTGCAGAGTTCCATCTCGAAAAAATTTTGAGTCATGTTTAACATTTTTAAAGTTTAGCAAGTTGAATATATTTTGTACAAGGCATTCAAACAAATCAGAGTGGCGCAGCGGAAGCGTGGTGGGCCCATAACCCACAGGTCCCTGGATCGAAACCAGGCTCTGATATCTAGAGTGCCGTTTTATTAGTTTTTTCCTCGATTTTGAAACGACATCAACTCCTAGATTTCAAACGACATCGTTTTCGTAGTTGTTATTTTTTTTTTCCGTAGTTCTTATTGTGTCCACAGATGATTGGTCTACAGATACGCGATATATCGCCAAAAGAAAAGAAACATTAAACTCTAAAAATTAAAAAGAAAAAAAATATCCTGAAAACGAGAAATGGACGACGACCTACAACAAAATTAAACCCTAACTCCCTTAGGAGTTCCAAAATATCGCGATAAAAAAAAGTAATAGTAAAGCTCCTAAATCTTCGATCTCCGATTATCTCTCCGTCGAGAAGTCACAAAGCTTCTTCTCTCTGTAAGCTCCTCAAATTTCTCGCCATTTCTCTTCTTCTTTTTTTGTTTCTTTATATTCACTGCACTATTTACATTTTCCCTTTATTTTTTCTTAATTTTCTTCAGCAAAGACTGAGATTTTCCATCTCATAGTGACATAAGTCACTTAATCTTTGTTTGGTTACTGAGAAAATGAAGGAATGTTTGTTTTAGAGTAAGAAGAGAGTAGAATCTTCAACTTCAGCTAAGTTATAAGCTAAAACTGGACATGAACGTATGTACAAAGTTATGATTTGAGAGCTTGCGGATTCTTTTGCTCGATCAAAGTGCTTGAGGATTCAGATAATGCATCACTGGATAAAAGGACCATTACTCTTATTTCTATTTGCTATGAAAGGAATTGGCTTTTTAGTACTTACTGAATTTAAACTTGAACTCTCTTTAGTGCAACAAATTATTTTGTGATTTGTCCAAGAATTTTGTACCAACAGATGTTTCACTTTCACTTTCACTTTCACTTACACTTACACTTACACACCCAAAGAAGCACACGGTTCTTCTGCTTCTTACAAATGTCTTTGCTGTTTTTTACCTCATTGTACAGGTCAAAGTGCAGGGCCACAATACTTTTTTTACATAATCAGTAAGTTCAAGCTTGTTTATTTATCTTGTGATTGTTGTTTAATTGTTTTGTTCTGTTTCTTTCGTTTGTGATTGTGATTTAAGGTGATTTAATATGAGCTTTTTACTAATAATTGACCATTTATTGTGATTTTTGCTTACTAATGTCTGCAGTTGATTGCTCAAGCCTCAATACCTTTTATAGTTGTGCATGTTAACTTGGCCAAACATTCAAGTTTTAGTCTTTTCTGAATATATTGAGTGTCTGTTTAACCATCTACCATAATGTGTATTGACCCTTGATGTGAGATTATATAATTGCGCTGATTGTTGTCTATCTGCTGCCAGTGGTTCGAGAAAAAGATGTTTGTTGGGAATATGCTGAGAAATTAGATGGAAACAAGGTGAAGTGTAAATTTTGCCTCAGAGTTTTGAATGGCGGTATTAGTAGATTGAAGCATCATCTATCCCGACTTCCAAGCAAAGGCGTAAATCCCTGTAGCAAGGTGAGAGATGATGTCGCTGACAGGGTAAGGGCCATAATAGCATCTAAGGAGGACATCAAAGAACCTTCTGGTACCAAAAAGCAGAAGCCTCTTGAAGCCAAATCTCCTGGACATATATCTACAGCTAAAGCTCCTGTGACTGTGGAGGCAGCAGCTCCACTTGCTAAAGTTTATCCTACTGTTACATCAATTGCCCCTTCCTCTATAAGTAACCAAGAAAATGCTGAAAGAAGCATTGCACTGTTCTTTTTTGAGAATAAGCTGGACTTTAGCGTTGCTCGTTCTTCATCCTATCAAGTAATGATTGACGCAATAGAAAAATGTGGCCCAGGATTTACAGGCCCTTCTGCAGAAACCTTGAGGACTACATGGCTGGAAAGGATCAAGTCTGAAGTGAGCCTACAGTTAAAAGATATTGAGAAAGAGTGGGCTACTACAGGTTGTACTATCATTGCTGACACATGGACTGACAACAAATCTAGAGCTTTGATTAACTTTTTTGTTTCTTCGCCCTCCAGGACTTTCTTCCACAAGTCTGTAGATGCATCATCATACTTTAAGAATACCAAGTGCCTTGCTGATTTGTTTGACTCTGTTATTCAAGATTTTGGTGCTGAAAATGTTGTGCAGATAATTATGGATAGTAGCTTCAACTATACTGGCATTGCTAACCATATTCTGCAAAACTATGGAACCATTTTTGTGTCTCCCTGTGCTTCTCAATGTTTGAATTTTATCTTGGAGGACTTCTCTAAGGTAGACTGGGTGAACAGATGTATCCTCCAAGCGCAAACATTATCCAAGTTTATATACAATAATTCCTCAATGCTTGATCTGATGAAGAAATATACTGGAGGGCAGGACCTAATCAAGACCGGTATCACAAAGTCTGTATCCAGTTTTCTCTCGCTACAATCAATGTTGAAGCAAAGAACAAGATTGAAACTAATGTTTGGCAGTAATGAGTATTCGACAAACTCATCGTATTCAAACAAACCACAAAGCATAGCTTGTATTACCATTGTTGAGGATGCAGAGTTCTGGAGGGCAGTTGAAGAAAGTGTGGCCATCTCAGAGCCTTTTCTCAAAGTACTGAGGGAAGTATCTGGCGGTAAACCTGCTGTGGGGTCTATTTATGAGTTGATGACCAGGGCCAAAGAATCGATAAGGACTTACTACATAATGGATGAGTGTAAATGCAAGACTTTTTTAGAAATAGTAGACAGGAAGTGGCGAGACCAACTCCATTCTCCTCTTCATTCAGCAGCTGCTTTTTTGAACCCAAATGTTCAGTATAATCCTGAAATAAAATTTCTTGTAAGTATTAAAGAGGATTTTTTCAAGGTTATTGAGAAACTACTTCCTACTCCTGATATGAGACGTGACATCACCAATCAAATATTTATCTTTACGAGGGCCAGCGGGATGTTTGGTTGTAATTTAGCAATGGAGGCACGAGACACAGTTGCACCTGGTATGCATCAAATTTAATGTATGACTTGATATGTGTGTGTGTGTGTCTGTTGCACATGTTTATGCTGAGTGTGCTGTGCATAAATTTCATCTTGCGGTATGTCATGGAAAACACTGATTTGAGATGGATCTTTGCATCATGCGTATCGTATTGATAGTATCTTGACAACCATGTGTGGCCTTTGTGTGTGAGCGAAAGGCCACTTTTAGAATAGATAGTAGTTAGGTCAAAAAAAGAAAAAGTAATAGTTTTGTGCTATGTCCTAGTGTTTCGATATGCTTGAGACTGGAATTTTCTGTTTGTGCTATTTACACAATGATTCCGAGAACTTTCTGGTTAATTGTTGTAGGGCTTTGGTGGGAACAATTTGGTGACTCTGCACCTGTGTTGCAACGAGTTGCCATCAGAATCCTGAGTCAGGTTTGCTGCGCTTTTACATTTGAGAGACATTGGAACACATTTCAGCAAATTCACTCGGAAAAGCGCAATAAGATTGATAAGGAAACCTTGAATGACCTTGTCTACATAAACTATAATCTCAAATTGATGAGACAAATGAGAACAAAATCTTCAGAAACTGATCCAATACAGTTTGAGGATATCGACATGACCTCAGAATGGGTAGAGGAGAGCGATAATCCAAGCCCAACTCAGTGGCTTGATCGATTTGGTTCAGCTTTGGATGGGAGTGATTTGAATACACGGCAGTTCAATGCTGCCATATTTGGTACAAGCGACCCGTTATTTGGTTTATGAACTTGGGAAGTCTGATGCCCAACTGTACAGTAGTTTTGACAGAAAGCTTTGTAAGTCTTTCCTAGAATGTTAGCTCTGCCTAGAATGTGAGTTATGTACTTGCAGTTTTCTTTGTTACTGATCAATGAAATTATTTCAAAACTATGCTTTTGAGCTTTATTTATGGATTGGCAAGTGAAAATGCCATCAGGCGTTCATGCACTTTGCCCCTTGAAGTCAACAAAAATGATGAATTATGCCTTTTCATTAGCTTTATTGTTAATTTCATCCATAAACTTGTATATTACCATCAATTAACCCAAATTTTCAAATTAGGCTCAAAAAAATAAGTACAGTTATATTGATCAACTAGAAAATATTATTAAAGAGGGCAATTTACAAGGAAGAGAGCAAGATTTTTACAACAAATACAAATTCTACCAAAAAATCTTACTTTTACAAGAAACATCAACAAAAAAGAAGAAAAAGAAAACAACAGCAAATGAATAAAATAAAGCTACAATTACACTGGTACAATAATGTCGCATAAAGAGGGTATATAGTTTGGCAAATGAAAGAACTAAATCTGGAGAAATTTGAACTTCGGATGGTAAACCAAACCAACACTTCAGTATTCTCAGCGAATAAATGGGAGTGACAAAATTCATTTTCCAAATTAATAAGAAAATTTTGAATAATGGGTAAACCAAATCAAGACTTTCCACAAAAAAAAGTTGTCTTTTTCTCCATGAAAATTAACATAAAGTTTAGCTTTTCCTTGCAAACCCATAAAACTTCTATATAAGGAGAGCAAAAGTTTCATAAAAAGAGAGTAAAAGAGGGATTCAACCCTATATCTAAAAAAACTACCATTTATTCTAGTAAAAGAACCTAATATATAAAGAAGAGCAGAACCTAATATATATGGAAGAGCATGATCAAGAGAAAGCGACGGACAAACATTACTCAAAATGAGAGAGAAAAATTTATATTAAATAAAGATTAAATAAAGAAAATACTTTATTAGATTAAATAAAGATTAATCTAATAATTTTAACTTAATCTGTATTAATACATATGTATACTGATTAAGGACTCCGTTTTAAATGAAGAAATTGTTCGATAAATATATTTGTTTTGGGGTGAACCGTTCATAAATTCCAAATTAAGGGGCCAACCGAGTGTAGGATAGTATAAAACTTTAGAACAAACAACCCGAAACGCGTTCCTCTGTCGGACAATAAACAAGAAGTTTCTTATTCACTTTTTTTTTTCCTGTTTAATTTGCTGATCGCATGAGAAGATAAAAAATGGACTACGATTACAGGAACAGAACAGGCTCATCATACGATTCACAAATTCCTATGTACAGAACACCATCATCCTCAACGCCGTCGTCGATTACGCCGAGCCACCCCATGTACGGACAGTCTCTATATCCGAGAATCGGTCAACAACAAGGAGGCCACGCCGCGGTACCTCCTTTAGGCCGTCACTCATCTTATCACCAAACCTCTGCTCCTTCGCCCACTTCTTGTGAGATTTCTCTTCTCTTCTTGTTGTTTCTCCAATTCAACAAAACGCTATCGTTTTTCATTCTTACAACAAAATTAGGCTTAATTTGTCTGTAAGCGAACCGGTTGGTTCTAATGCTTGATTATTCTGCATAATGTTTTGCAGCGGGAATAGGTATTCGAGTTGCTTTGAAACCTGAATATCGGATCACTCCTCCGGTATGATTTGATTTTGATTCGATTCTTTTTGTCTTTGGATAAATTCAGTTTCAAACAATTTGCTGCTAATTTGATTGATGATATTGATTGTTGTCGCCTTTGATTGCTTTTGTTGTTGTATATAGCCTCAGTTAGCACCGTTAGTGGGAGATATTCCACGGAGCAATTTCCATTTCGATTTCGATCTTGAGCGAAGAATTTTAGCTGAAGCGGAGAAAGACAGTCAGAATTGGAGCAAGCTTGGGTTGGAAAACCTTCCATCTAAAATAGCTGAATCAACTACTTCTTCATTGGTATGCAACTTCTCCATGGAGATTTATTCTGTATATGTGACATTCGGTGATATCTGTCATTCATACATGGATGAGACCTATAATTTGGGGGAGCTTCTGGCTTTTTAAATACATGCTGTCATGGTTAATTGATAGCCTTAGTCCTTAGCTACTTATGTCTGATTTTATGGTGTCAAGAAGGAAATTCTTTAGGCATGTTGGCTTTAGAAATTTGTCATCGAGTTGTGAAATTAATATTGTTGCCGATGCAGGGTTCAGCTGCTGCAGACCCCGTTGTGAGCAAATACATTGCATCAGGACTCAATCGAGAAGCTGTTCCTCTTGCAGTTGCAAACTTTGGGGACAATCCAACCAAGGTATTTTCTTTTAGCTTTTGTTCTCGATGTCTTTCATTTCAAAATTGAGGTTGAGGAAATGATCGATGAGTTGAGTGGGAAACTTATAGTTGCTTTGTTTTCATTTGCTGTTTGCTTACGCCATGTTTTGGCTTCCATGTGTATCCATTGAACAAAAATCCGATTACATGTGTCAATGCCACCTTGAATTATCTGTCATAGCTTCCTGCTAGGATTCTTCAGTGATGCTATTTTGTGTGTATATATGTGCATTGCCTGAGAATTCAAGGGCCTTTCCTCGTGTCTATTAGGTGTTCCGTGAGAGATGGTTGCAACTTACAACCCTGCATCGGTTTGCCTTATAAGTAGTTCTGAATGCTTCTTGTGTTTTATCATTTCAGGTTCGAGAATTTGTAAATGGTTACTCTTCTTTGAGAGAAATGGGATTCTCATCCAACAACGTAGCTGAAGCTCTGCTCATGTATGACAATGACCTAGAAAAGGCAGTGACTCATTTGTATGAGAACTCATCATGAACATATGGGAAAAATATGGCTGTATGTGATATACTTGATCGGCCAATTGGTGGCATAAAATGGTTATATTTTTTTGCCACGTCTGCTTGGCGTTGTTATTGCATAAACAAAATCAATCAACTCTTTATGTTTTCTTTACATATGTATAGTTTGTAAGAATTTTTCTCAAACATGGTTTACTAAAACATTTATTTATTATTTCTGTCGTGGAGACTAGTGGTTTAATTCAAACTCGTTTTCCATACCTTAATGAAGAGCTGTGTTATGGATGTTCACCATCCGCTGAATTAGGATTTTGAATTTTGAGAATGCTCTGGTGCTGTGATATTCAATTTTCTCATAGCCTGTAAACTTTATTTTAACGCCTGTAAGGATTATTTTAAAGGCAATGTTTTATTCATGCTCTCCTTTTTTAGAGCCCTTAAAAACTATTTTTTGTTGATTGTTCAATCAAGCTATGCTTTTTCCAAGAAGGGGGTAAAAGAAATTTATGAAGTGGGCATTTGGTGCTAATCTTGCCTGTATGTATATACATATATATATATATATATATATATATATATATGTTATAAGTTTAAAATTTAACAAGTATCGTTTTTCATAATTCAACATTCACCCCTAAACGCTTATGCATTGAGTTATTAAAATTTATAATATTTTATTATAAAAACATAAAAAGTCTTATTTTAAAATACACATTATATGTAAAAGATTTAATTCTATTACATTTAAAATATTATTTTTTCTTTTCGTAAAAAATTATGTCTTTTATTTTAACTAAAACATCCTTTTTTTTCAATTATTTTTTATAATTTTTATTTTATTTATTTAATTATTATTATTAAAAATATATATACTCTTAATAAAAATAATAAAGTAAAATTATTGTAATAATTTTTTAAATTTTCATTTTATATTTAATTAAATTATAATTATAATTTTATTAAATTATTTAAGTAATTATTTAAAAATATATATATAATTTACAATTCGCTTAAAGCAGAAATTTACAAGTAGTTGATGGTAATTATTTTTAACAAGAAGTTAACCCAAAATTTTATTTTATTAATGGCTTTTCCAAGCCATTTAACACTCAAAAGGCAACACGTAGAAATTGTTAAGATGCCATCACATACGATTAATAGTGCGGTTAATAAAGGTGACAAGGGATAATACTAATTTCTCGAAAAAATGTGGGGCACAACTCACTCGAGAATCATTCATTCTTGTATGTTCGCACAAATGAAAGAATTACCTAACATTTACATTCGATTGTAGCACAATCTAGCTATGGCAGGTTGATGTGTGGACGACGAAAAAATGCTCCCTATGATCTGTAGTGTATCCAAATACAATATAATCCATCCAACTTTCTAAATGGGCAAATCAACTACTGAAACCTTTGATTAAATTCACATGCAGAAAAACTCTCCCGGAAAATCTGTCAGCCTATACATCATTAAACACCAGCACAAATAGCACCTGAAAGGCAAAGGGGAAAGAACGTTCAGTTCAAGTCTCTTGTTAAGATTAATTCAATTGGGAAATTTTTAACAAATTGCAATTATATATCCTGAAATGCGGCCACCTCTGAATAAGTGGCTGCATCCTGTTACCATCTCTAATGCTGGGTCTGTGGGGTTATGCAGTGGTTGCCTATGTATGCGTGTGAAAGGGAGAGAGAGAGAGAGAGAGAGAGAAGAAGAAGAAGAAGACCTGACGACCAAGATGAACAGCAAAACTTCCCTTCATCTACATGCTTGACATCAAGCCCAATAAACCAGGATCCAGCACTGACATCATCATGTGCATATGTGCGAAGAAAAGCTCTGCACACTCGATAACATAGAACTCAGAATTCCAAACAGGTCATAGACTACTTAAGTGATACACTAGAGGAGAAAATAGTTTACCTATTTATTGAAACAAATTGAGCTAAAGCTCGCGATATGACATACATCTCACCTGAAGCATGCCGAAAATACCTGATGAAGCAGGAAATAATTCAGTTTAGAAAGATAAAGACCATTATAATCTGTGCTCCAAGAAGATCCAAAAAGTACACAGAAAATAATAGATGATATAGCTTTCATACGAATAATTTGCATGTATATGCACATCTTGCACTCAGAATTAGATATAGACACGCAGCATCAAATTTATTAAAGAAGAACCTACGATTTCTTATCACCAAACTTCCACCAATCTGGTTCATGCCATTTATGATTCCTGCCAGAAGAAACGTATAGGAAAAACAAAGTTAGCTTTCAACTTAGTTTAATTTTTGTAATTTTTATGGGAGAAACTCACAGTTCAGAGAAAACTTCGCCTGATTTCATACAACCAATATAAACACGAGGCTTATCCAAGTGGGCTGCTAATGTAGTTCCAAGGGCATCTGTAGAACAATAATAATAACCAAATAAATGGATAAAGGCATGAAGAGTTCAGCATATTAATTCAGCCATTCAGAATCTTTAAACCCTTGTTGGAAACATCTAAAAATGGAAGAATTCAATTCGTTCCAAATGAAATGTAATGACGTTCTTGCACATAGTTCATTCAAAACAAAGCCTAATTGAATTTCCTAATATCTTCATGAGAATTGATCTTGGCAAGCTTGCTAATAGCAGGCACACAGAACAGCCAACACCCAGGAAGCACATCAAATCTTAATAGTCCAGCATTATACTGACCAATATTAACATATATATCGTCATTGACTTTAGCATAGAACTCAGCATCCCATTTGCCCACAGCATGAGCAAAGAATAATTTCGCCTTCTTTGGAAACTCCTTAGTTGCCTCCACATGGTTATCCTGTGAATGAAAATGGCTTTAATGAATGGATAATCAAGCTTATGAATAATATTTTCTTCCACGACCCATTTTTCCTGATTAAGCATCTCTTTCTTTTCTGTTTTCACTTAATCGTATTTTCTATCTTATTTTCCCAGGCTTAATGGATTCACCTAAGTGTGTTTACTTAGATTAAGCATAATGGCTACAAATAGTTAGGAACCTTGTAGAAGGACTTCAATACTCAGTGTGACTAATTCAAGTCTATGGAAGGAGTTTGTTATAAAGGAAAACAAAAAGAACAATAAGTAATTGAGGTTATGTCAGTTTTTTCTAAAACCGGTCAAGATTCATGGACATACGAGAATGATGAAGTCATTGGTCTGTTTATTTTCATCATCAATCGCTCTGTCCAAACTGTCTCCACGATTTGCACTGCAAGACAACATGACCAGTCACCATAATATATTATGGAAATTAAGAAGCTATTCCCTAGAAGCATATATCACAATGAAATTACGATCAAATCAAAGGCATAACATGCGATAGCACCTTCTTCCAATAACAAAACGTACAACTATACCCTTCTCATTCTCCATTTTCTTCAATCTTCCACCTGAAAAAATGAAGGGATGATTACAAACCTCTAAGAAAAAAATGAAACATCCAAACAAAGTTTACACAACTTAGTTCTTACAGTGCCACTACTAGTTGCTTGAGAGCCCATTCTCAATCTTGACTAATCAATCTATCAATTTTGAATCTACTTTGCCCACGTTGCCCTCTGGGTAGCATCTATATATGGTTATACATCCATAATTAAATGGACAGCTTTTCTTGATTATTTAGATCTTTTCAAGATTATGCAGTTATACAGACTCCAGCTTAACATGATACACAATGAATCCATAAATGAAAATGCATCTAGGAGATGGGATGGTGAGTTTTATATGTCAACCTAAAACGAAGTATCATGGAAGTCAAAACTAGGAAAACAAAATAAAAAGATCATAGAACTGTAAGGTACCCTACCAGTTCCCATCCAGGCTTTACGAATTGCATTCCTATTGTTTTTTCTGCCAAATGTTGTAAGTATTCCTATCACCACGAGGCGCCGTTGCTTTGAATCATTCCCATCTTTCTCTGTTAATGTGTTTGAAGTAAAACCCTCTTGCTTGGCTGCAGCCAATTCCATCCCAAGAGCTGATAATTTCTTTTGTTGCTCCCTAAAAAGATACCATATTACCATTCACAGCCATCAAAAAACGATAAATCAGGTATAAATTGTTAAATCAATGCTCAAGAGTAACAATTAGATTACCTGCATGCAATTATTTTCAATGTATCGTCCACAGAGATAGCAGATTGTCCCTAAAATGAAAAGCCAGAAGTTCATTTGGTTATTTTAACTCGGCCAAAACAAATGAAATTAAGAAGTAAACCAGCTTGTGTGATTCTTCAACATCATATCCAAATGTTAGCTAGAATAGATTACAGGTGAAAATGAAACATGATATTTCGTTCTAATGAACTTCAACTGAGAAATATCCTAAATTCAACTCAAGCAAGAAACTATAAATGGAAAGAAAAATTCAAACTTTCGATTGAAAAACAACACTTAGAAAAAATTCAACACCCACCTGCCCAGTTATCCTATCAAGCTCTTTAATCAAATAAACTCTGTTCTCTGAATCTTGCCATAATCTACATCAAACATAAACGCGATCAGAACTTAAAAAAGAAAAGGTGTGCAAGACATAGGAGTGAAAAACAACCTGCCAGCAACATAAACTGCAGAGAAAGTAGCAAACATTGAGAGCAGCAAAATCGAAATTCTTGATCCATACGCAGCACTAGTGGGTAGCCTATTATTCGATCCTTTGCTGCTTTGACTAAACATCTTTTCTTTTTTCAAAAACTGTGTAATTTCGGTTTGATAAAGTGATGATATTGATTTGAGCAATGTAACTGGATCTTCAATGCCCTGTTGATGGATTCAGCTAAAGTATCAAACTTTATATAACTTTTGCATCAATTCGACGAAATTCTAGTCCTTAATTTTGATTTTAAAAAATTGGGTTTTTGCCAGCAGAGTTGGAGAAAGAAGAAGTAGTTAATGGGTTGGTCCCGATATGGGCTCATCTGCTCTACTGCCCAACGTAACGTGACCAGCTGGTGGTTGGAGAAAATCTGAATTTTCTTTATCAAGTTTCTTCTTTTTCTGTTCAAATATTTATTATCCAACTCATTTTAATACAAAATTAGAAAAATATCTGTCCAAAAAGAGTAAATGTAGATTATTCATCAATAATTAAATATTAAAAATATATTAGACCTTCCAAAATCTCTATCCAAATATTGGTTTGTACGGATTTGTTGATTTTTAATTTTCTTTAACATTCAAAAAAATTAGCCAAAAAGATCCTGTGTTAGAAAGAAAATAAGTGTTGCGAGAATTCTATCTTTCTGTGACTCCATTCAATACAAACTCTTAATTAATTGAAGCTCCTAGTGTAATAGAGTGATAAATTTTTTTTTGAGAAAACAATGTATCCTTAGAGGTAATAATCATCCTAAAGGTATATATGAAGAAAAAAGGTATATCATAACAGAAAAAAGGGCATAAATGAAGGAAAAATATATTGAAGGAAAATTTAATAAATATAAATAAATATTATATTTATATCTATAAATGTGCGAGAGGTGAAATACAATGATGTCTTCTCTTAGTAATTTTTAAAGTGCTTCTTATATTTTTTAAAGGGGTACCTTTGCTGGAAGTTCTCCATCATCCTCCAGACTTGTGTACGTAACTTTAAGTGAGCTCCCTAGTTGAGAAGTTAGGTGACAAGCATTGAGTTAAGAGAAAGAGGAATTTGATCTGTCATTATAAGGTTAAGGTGCTCATAGTGTATGTTTTTTTAAGCCGAGGTTAAAATATAGCTAGCATATAGTGGAATTTCGAGGTAAACGTTGAACTTAGTATGTATGAGAATTTTAAGGTAAATATTGGACCTAAAAAATATGTGAAAATTATGAGAAAAATGTGAGACTTAAGGAAAATGTAAGATCTAAATGTATGTATAAATAAAAGGATGAGTGTGGGACAAGAAAACAAAGGTAGCATTGAAGGGGACTTTGATAAAGTGAAAGTTTAGTAAAGTATCATTTTTCGTAGGCTTTAACGTTCAATGAAAGCTATGAAGCAGCAAGTTGAAGCGAGCCCCTACAAGGGAGCAGAGTGAATGGAACAAACTAGAGTGAAATAGACTGAGCGAAGCAAGCTTGCATAACAATGTGGGATAAAGAACCTTTAGGTCCCTATAGTCGAATGATGGATTCAAAGGAGTATCGTGAGAGCGACCATAAATGACATGACACTTGCCATTGAAGACAATAGGTCCTTACCGACGGAGTGAACCATCTATTAGATGTGGACCGTACCTGGCATAGCCTGGAACTCGCTTTGATCAAGGAATGGGAAACCCAGTGAACCGAATGTACAAGCTAAAATAATTTAATTTTTTTTTGAAGAAAAGGGCTATTACCTGGACTAATATAATAAATATTAGCCACACACCTCTTGTTCGGTCCGCATTTCGGATCAATGATATTTGGTCCGCATTTCGAATCAATGATATTGGTTGGGTTCGCCAATGTTCAAAACCCAAAATAAGATGCGCGCACGTTCATAGGTTGGCCGGTCTAAATACGAGGGAGTTTAAGAGCCACACAGTTGGAATGTAATACAGTAAGATAAATAAAATTACGTAAAATTTCTGAAAGTGGATTTGGGTTTTGAATGGTTGGAGAGATGATCTACATGGGCTTGCTAGGTTCTCAGGAATGATGTATGGGCCAGGCTAGAATACCCAAATAAGTATGTAAACATGACGGGATTGCATCATTGCATGCTATTGGATTTCATGCATTAACAAGAATATTTGTTAAGCTCATTTTTAGATATAAAATAAAATTACGATATAAAATAATAAGAACTAAGAGGTATAAAAAATTATTTATATAAAATATTCATAATATAAATTATACATCTTTAATTTAATAATTACGTATAATATTTTTGGTCAGCAGTTTCCAAAAATTCAAGGTTCCATCGGCAATAGCAAGAGAGAGGGGAGAAAATAGCATTTTCGCAATATATGTAAGTATATTCGTTGTCACTTTTTTTTTTTTTAACTTATTTTGACTAGGACCAGTAGCCATGAAAGGATTTTGATTCGCTTCTCTCGTCGTATGATGAGAGGTTCAAGCACAGCCACCAATCTTGGGTGATATCTACCTGGCTGTCTTGTACTGCTGCTGTTTTTTCTAGTTGACACTCTCAATAATTGCTCATTGTCAGTGTCTAGCTGCCACTTGCCTGCTGTTTTCTTCAATTAGACACGAGGAACACCATTTTTCCTATTAGCTCGACGCAACAGAGTAGAAAGAACCACTAGGCAAAACAAAATCCAAAAATAGCAGGATTCGCACTTCATTGATTAAACATCAATCAGATACATATTTTGGAATATCGCCAAAACAAAGAAAAAAATTACAATTGAGCGTTCTTAATTTCAACCAGACTTTTAATCAATTACAAAAAGTCATGCTAACTTTTTTTTTTTTTATATTAGAAAAGAGAATCTTGATGATATTTGAACTTCAATATCTATTTTTAAAAGTGATCTCATTTTATGAGTCACTAAAATATTACTTGTATATCCACTTTAGATTAAAAAAAATTATAAAATAGTACTTCATTATATGTAGTTGAATTTACCTAATAAAAGATGTATAAATAAAGGATATAATTTGGTGTCGGTGAGACGAGATAAATAATGTGTTGTAAACGGTAAACCTACAAAATTGTTTTATTGAATGAACCATAAAAAAAAAAAAAATTATTGTCTAGCGATGTGCAAGTTATGTATCCTTGTCCATACATAAATTTATATAACACATTTGTGGACAGAAGTGGCGATGGGGACTTTCACATAATAATGTAAAGGGAAATTATTTAGATCAATTTCTTGGTGAGATGAAATCTAAGATGTACGCACACAGATATGAAATACAGATACGACACGATATAAATATGGTGATACGACAATTTTTAAAATTTAAGGACACAATACAGGCGGGATACGCTTTATATATATATATATATATTCTACATAAAAATGTGTATTATTTTTTATTATATAAAGATGATTTGTTAAAAAAATAAAGTTAGTGTGATAAAATAAGAATTTCATGAAATTTAAATACTTAATATAATAATTTAATTAATTATTTATAATTATCATATATAAGGCAAACATAAAAAGTGACCAATTAAATTAATTAAATTATTAATAAATAATATAAATTAAATTATTAATCAAAATTATTAATTGAATTAAATTACACAAAAATGGAGCTAAAAAGTGTTCTAAAAAAATATCCCGCCGTATTTTAAAAGTGTTCAACCGTGTCGGTCCCATGTTCTAGCCTTATCAGTTCGGAATCCTAAAAAGAAAAAAACAATAAACTAATATAACTGTGTCGGATACGTGTCGGACACATATCGAGCTGTGTCGATGTCAGATATGTGTTGGACACTGATATTCCACCCTAATTAAAGTGTCGGTACTTCATAGAATGAAATAAATGAAAAATTGAAGTAGACAATTCAAATCCGATGTTGTTAGCTTGTTGCTATATCAATTATATATAGAGATAAGTATTGCAGGCTGCGACACCAAAATATATTGCAGTCCACTAAAATTAAAAATTTAATTTGTCTTTTCTACCTCCAATATAAGAGGTCATCTACTTAGAATTGAAAACTTTTTGGTAAAATGTGCGGATAGCAATGACACTATTGCTGTAGCTAACTGCCGCATAAATGATTATCCATCAATTATATAGATGGTTTTTTGCAATGTGCAAAACTAATTAATGGTCCAAATAATTCTGGGAGTAGAAACATGCAGTTCTACCATACTAGTTAGGGTCCAGGTCACGGTAGTGATCAGAAGAAAAGTATACTAGTAACAAGAGAACCATTATTCCCTGCAATTTTACAAATCTATAATCAATAGAAGGTTGAAATGAATCGGGCGGGGTACAGACATAACTGATAAAGAAGCAAAACAAAGAATTTATAATGACTCATTAGCAATTATCCAACGTGTAAATAAAGCTACTCTTGACAAAAACTGCACCATGCAATACAGCGTCGGCTTAAATGCTGTTTCTTTCTGTCTTTATTTGCGTCTATTGATGAGTTTTAATTGTTATAACGAAGAACAGTGACTTTATTTGCGTCCTGTTAAATCTATTGGTGAGTTTTAATTATTATGGCATCAATTATTTGTCCGAAACAATGGGGGCATCTTTCTGTCCATAAATTTGCCGAATTAATTACCTTGTGGGACAATGTCCTTCATTTTTTTGGCAATGAACTTTTGTGATTTAAGTAATATTTTAAATTTAAATATTAATGTATATAATTATATTAAATTAATTGTTAAATTTTTTTTAATTTTTTTATAAATTAAATTGAATTGATTAAAATTTGAGAAAATTCTTTTGAAACAATAATGGTAAATGAGAAAATCATAATGTCATTAAAAATAAAAAAGTTGTATGGAGTTTGTAGAGTTTGATGATATTAGACGCCTTTTGTTGGGAAAAATGAGATTCTTATCTTATTTCCTTCCTCCTTTCAATTCTCCAACACACGTCAAGGATAAGAAAGAAAATGTGTCCAATTTTATGGTTAGAAACTTAGAATTGATTTTGCTGTGACCCTCGATCTAATCCTTTAGTAAAACTTGCCGGCTGCCTTACTCGTGGAATGCACTTTCATTAGTTTATAGATTCACGCACCTATCATATCATATTGTTCTTCACCGGAAAGGGCATAGCTGCAAAAAAAAAAAAAAAAAAAAAAAAAAAAAAAAGCATAGCTGCCAATCTCTCATAAATTCTACTTCATACCTTACATATTAATTTGTTAATTTTTCAGTTTTGGTTGTAATAATATCAAATTTTTACTCTGAAATATCGGTATTCAAAGCTCTATAATTAATTCGGTTCGATTCAAATAAAATTATAAAATTATAAGATTTTTCACTAATTAATTCATTATAACGGCATGTATTGTTATTTAAATGAAAATAATTTGTACCCATATCAATTAGTTCAGATATATCAAATTTTTGTTATTTTACTGTTTGTGATGGTTGAAAAAATAAAATTATATTTTAATAATAGCATTAATATAAATATAGGCCGAATGCTCTATTTTACACTTGAATTTTATCCTTTTGATCCATAACACACCTCAACTTTCATTGTAATCAATAAGACATTTAAACTTCTATTTAGGCCCTATTTAACACCTAAGCTGCAAAGATCTAATGCGTGTAATACACCGAGCTGACATGCCTTAAATGTGTTGAGTTGGAACGACAAACAATAAACTTTAACCCTATTTGTCATTAAAATTTACAATGCTGCTATTTATTAATTAAATATTAAAAATTAAAAAATTATTAAACTCTAACCTTTTTCTGAGCAAATCATCTTTCTTCACCTACCCAATACTATCGCCACCAGTCCACCATCTTCACTCCTCGCCGACCTAAATCACGAGAAATTACTTTTTGTTACATGTCTTCTTCTTCCTCCTATTCTTCAACGCTGAAAAGGTCTCCGATTCATCGTCAGAAGAGCAAGTTAATGAGTAGGTCAACGAGAAGGAGGACGAGGAAGAGCTTGAAGTTGTTGCTCACTTTGTTGATTCCGACGTCAATGAAGTCGTCGCCACCGTTAACTCCGACTTCAAGGAGGTTGACGAGGTATTGCTTTATCTAAGGAAACAAAAAAATAAAGTGGATCTACTACTTAGGGTTTTTTTTTTATCATTCTTCAAATTGTGGAGGTGTAATGGAAGTGTATATGTAATTTGTCTTGCAAGATGAAAACAACAATGAAATTAGCAAGCGTGAAAAGAAAAGGCTTAAAGAAATGCAAAAATTGAAGAAACAGAAGATTCAAGAGATATTGGATGCGCAAAATGCTGCTATTGATACATACATGGTTAGTTTGTTTCCTTACATAATCACTACTGATTATATATTTGTTGCTCTTTATGTGTATTGGAAAAGGTTGTTATCTTATTTTTAAGGTTAATTGTAGAATAATAGAGGAAAAGGGTACTTGAAGTATTTGCTGCAGCAAACTGAGTTGTTTGCTCATTTTGCTAAACCTGATCATTCTGCCTCGCAGAAGAAAATAAAGGGAGGTATGGCTTGTGTTATGTTGTGTTGCTTGTAGGTGCAACACTATGCTTTTTTTTTCAGGCCTTCTATAGAAATTGATTTTGTGTTCTTCCAATGGAAATTGATTATACCAAGAAATGGAAGGAAAATTTGTTGATTTGTGGTGATGGTGTTAATTTGTTGTTTTGTGTTGGTGTGTTAATTTGTTGTTATGTATGGCCTGATAAATCCATTGACTTCAATTAGAGGTGATGAGAATAATATTAGGCCTTTACCAACACTACAACTACTAACCAGAGCCTGAATCTCAAACCTAAAGCAAAGCTATAGTAAGTGTCATGCCATGGTTCCTGCAACTGGTTCAGTAAGGTGACTTGCATGCCTTGTAACTGAGGGCATATTTGTGCCACGCTTCTGTAGAAGCAAAATGTAAACTCATTTATTTATTTATTTTTTGTTTAAAAATTCTCTTATTGACAAGATATTTTCCTAGTTATAATTCATAATTTTTTTTAGTTATCTGGCAGTCTCCATAATACTTCTTCTTCTCCGTTTTATGCTAAATTGTGGCTATAATGTGGGCTAATTTGATGAAATTGGAGTAAAGATTGAATCTTTTTTTTATTTTTGTGTGTGTAGGTGGCGAAGAGCTTGGAGAGTACTACTAGCTATTTTTATGCCGAATTGTGGCCGTAATGTTCACCACCTATTTGATGAAATGCCAAAGCAAAGATTTTTGTTATTTTTTCAAGATATGAGTTAATTTTGATGTTTTTTTCAAGATTTTAAATTATGCTTACCACCTTTTCGATTGAAGAACAAGCATAGATGAAACAAGCAAGCAAAAGGAAGAAAAAAAACCCAATTTGATATGAAAGTTGCAGATCTCTATAAAAAACAAAGAAGATTGCTTAAAAAAAATAAAGGTAGAAGACAAGTTAAATTTATTTAATGGTTTTTTTACTGTTGCCATATGCCACCTCAGCATGTTAAAAGATCCTAATGCACTTGATCTTGTTTGCAACCACTCTCTTGTCCACGTTGTCCATATATTTGCTCACCATGTCAAAAATGTCGAGTTTAGGTGCTAAATTGGTCCAAAATTGAAGTTTATATGCTTTATTGGCTAAAGTTAAAGTTGGGGTGTGTCATGGGTTAAAGGGGTAAAGTTTAGGTGTGAAATAGAGCATTTGGCCTATATATATATATATATATATATAAAGTGAAAGTGGTCGGTGTTTTATAAGTAAATGTTTAAAGAGTCCAAAAAATTACTTCCTCCGTTCTAAATTAAGTAAATTAATTGTTTTATTATTAGTATTTCACTTGGATTTATGTCCATTTACTAATGAGGAGGTGCGCAATGCTATGTTTTCGATGCATCCTTTAAAATCTCCAGGCTTGGAAGGTCTTAATCCTTGCTTCTTCCAGAAATTTTGGCATCTGGTTAGTCCTCAGGTCACTTCTACTTGTCTGGATATTCTTTATTCGTGCTCTTTGCCTAAGGATTTAAATGAGACAACAATTTTTCTAATTCCAAAGAAGCAGGTCCCTTTGATAATGGGTGATCTCCGTCCGATCTCTTTGTGAGTGATGTCCAAGATGCTAGCTAATCAATTAAAGGCCATTCTTTCGGATGTTATTTCAGCAGAGCAAAGTGCTTTCATTCAAAATCGCCTTATAATGGACAATGTGCTTGTAGCTTTTGAACTGATGCACTTTTTGAAAGGAAAAGTTTAGGGTAGGCAAGGGTACGTTGCTTTGAAAACTGATATAAGTAAGGCGTATGGTTGTCTTGAATGGGTTTATCTTCATAAGGTAATGGAGAAGATGGGTTTGCTCAATGTTGGATTAATCTTATTGCAATGTGTACAGAGACTGTGTCCTATAAGATTCTTCATAATAGACAGGAATTGGGTCCAATTTTTCCTATAAGAGGACTTCGGCAAGGCTGCCTGCTATTACCATATTTGTTCATAATATGCTCCGAGGGGTTGTCTTCTCTTATCCATCAACAAGTGATTTTGGGCTCACTTCATGGTTATCGAGTAAGTCGTGTTGCCTTAAGCATCTCGCATATGCTTTTCGCAGATGATAACTTTTTCTTTTTTAAATCAAATACTAAAGAAACAGAGGTGATGAAGGAGACTCTGAATCTTTATAGCAAAGCTTTAGGCCAGATGATTAATTTCTAAAAATTCTCTATTTTCTTTAGCAAGAATGTGACTATGCAAATGAGGGCTTCTATATGTAGTATTCTGGGGATTGCACAGGTGAATGATCAAAGTAACTACTTGGGTTTACCTTCTTTGGTGGGGAAAAATAAAAATTAGATTTTCTCACATGTCAAAGAGCTGGCCTGGAACTGTGTCTCAGGTTGGTAGTGAAAATTCCTAAGTAGAGCATGGAAATAAATCTTAATCAAATTGTTAGTGCAGGCGATTCCCAATAACCTAATGAATGTTTTCTTGTTGCCTTCTACCTTATGTGATGAGATTGAACACATGTTAAATGGGTTTTGGTGGGGCTCTTCAGGAACGGGTAGTATTCATTGGTTAAATTGGTAGAAGCTTTGCCTTCGTAAGGAGCATGGAGGTTTGGGTTTTCGATTTCTTCAGCTTTTTAATAAAGCACTCTTATGTAAGCAAAGTTGGAGGCTACTTTCCCATCTTGACTCTCTCATTATAAGGCTTTTAAAAGCAAGATATTCTCCCCGGTGTTCTTTTTTATATGCTTCTTTGGGGTACAATCCAAGCTATACCTGGCGCAGCCTGATATCTACTCAATA
This sequence comes from Mallotus repandus, assembly GCA_949671775.1. Taxonomy (NCBI): domain Eukaryota; kingdom Viridiplantae; phylum Streptophyta; class Magnoliopsida; order Malpighiales; family Euphorbiaceae; genus Mallotus; species Mallotus repandus. The sequence continues at coordinate 1,560 of CATIWM010323089.1, read as the reverse complement.
ATTCTTGAAGGCTGGTTGTCGATGGAGAGTTGGAGATGGCTGAAATATCAATGTTAGATCTGATGCTTGGCTTCCTGACTATCACTGCCCTTTTATCACCTCTTCGCTGAATGATTCTGCCCCTGTTAAATATATACGTGATCTTATTTCTGATGATGGTAAATTCTGGCGTGAGGATCTTATTCACTGCCTGTTTAATACTAGAGATGCTAATCTTATCCTTCAACTTCCTCTCAGCCTTAACTCTCATAAGGTTTCTCTTTTCTGGTTAAGAGATAAAAAAGGTGTGTATAATGTGAAAAATGGGTATTATCATTTGTATATAGACCAAATTGAGCCTGCAGTGCTTCATAATGAATCGTTCTGGAAGAAAATTTGGAGTTTGAAGATCCATGGGAACGTATTGGATGTAATTTGGAGAACATGCAGAGGATGTCTTCCAATAAGATGTAATTTGGTTCATAGACATGTGGGTGTGGTCACCCTTTCTCCATTCTGTCAAAACTCAGTGGAAACAGAGCTTCACATTTTTTTTATCTATGTCTAAGAGTTCGCGAGGTATGGGAGAGCTCAGGCTTGTCCTTGCCAAGTAGCGATTCAGATGATTTTTGCTTTTGGTTTAATTTTGTGATCTGAAGTTGTGATTAAGATGATCTGTGTTTGGTGTGTATGATCATCTGAAGTTTATGGCAAAGTAGAAACTCTCAGGTGTGGCATAATATTCAGATGATGAATTCTTATATTATCTCCAGGGCATGAGATTTGCTTTCCCATTAGAAGGAGGCTCAGTTAAAGGTGGATCTCTTATATTAGTTATCCCCTACTATTATGACTACTCGGTGGCAAAAACCTGCGCACAGATGCTGTTGTTTTTCCATCGGGTGTGGGTCTTACTTATTTGTTAAGTGATCACTGTGGTGCTTTTGTTGTTGTGAGGCTCGTATTTCGATCAGGTGTTTTTGATCCTAAAACTGCAGAAGCGCTTAGTTGGCTAAGTCAAGAGTGCAGAGATAATGGTCTTATTGAATTTGATGCTTTATCTGTGGTCCTTGATGTGAGCTCTCACTCTCATGCATCTTTTGAGATTGGATTAGTCACCAGGGATTGTAGTGAGCTTATTTCCAAGTTTCAAAATGTGTCTCTTCAATTTGTTAAACGGTCAGCTAACCAAGCTGCTCATCTATTAGTTAAGCAAGCTGTTTTTTCATCTACTATTTGTTGTTGGGGAGATAGGCCCCCTATTTTCCTTTTTGATGTATTGAATTCCGATATTTGTCCTTGGTGACATTTCATTTGCGTTCAAAAAAAAAGAAAGTATTTAATAGACTTAATTATGGGAAAAATAGCTAAATGAGACTAAATTATCCTTTTTTAAATATTGGAAGACTTATAGAATTTTGCAAAATCAATTAATATAGATGTAACATCCCTATTTTCATCCATAATTAATATTATATGAACATATGCATTTTAAACCATTCCATTTGACTATGTGTATTTTTCATGAATTGAATCTAGTTGACTTATTTACATGAGTAACCTTAGGGACTAAATTGAGCT
>CATIWM010323083.1:0-17785 GCA_949671775.1 Mallotus repandus | reverse complement strand
AATTAGAATTGACATGAATTAAGCTATCTCTAGACTTTAATCAAATCAACAAGCATTCATATTTCTATTAAGATTAATATTTCTCAATAATTAACCTTAATTAAAAATCAATTATGAATGGTCAAATCATAAACAATTAAGCTCAATGAATGCTTAATGCAAATTAAAATAAAAAAAAAATCAATATATAAATCAACTTAAATCAAAATGCGTTTAACAATCCCTAATATAAATAAATTTAGCTAGAAATCACAACCATAATGTTCTGAAAATGCAATAAAGAAATATATTCAAGAACTAAGGAGAAAATAATGAGGAAAAGAAAATAAAACTCTTTTATTTCAGCTCTTTTACCAGCAATCTCCTTCTACTCCTTCGCATCCTACTGACTTGATTAAATTCTCTCCAGTAATGCCTTGATAAAAATTCCTTGTGCGTCTCACTCCTTGTCTACTTCTTCCCTCTTTTATTTATTTATTTTTTTCTTCTTGTCTTCTTGGTGTACCATCCTTCAACTTCAGCCCCTACTTGAGTTTTCTTTCATAATTGTGTTTGCTTCTTTTTCATAATTACATTTACTTCTTTTTCTTTCATAATTGCTTATCTTCTCCGTGTCTTCCTTTGTTTATCTCTAGCTCCCCTCTTCAATCACTAACATATTCCATATTCCCCACATATCTTCTTTCTCATCATTAGCCCATATCACCTTATCTCCTCTTTTCCATTTTCATTATTATTTCCTCTCAATCGCTATAATTTATCCAAACCCTACAAAAATATTAAATAAACAAATAAATAATTAAATTCTAATAAAATATAACAATAAACACTATAAACATTAAAAACATACACCAAATCAACCAAAAAAAATTATTAAACTTAACATATAATCACCAACTTGTTGATGGTTTTGACACATTTTTTCTGCTTCATGTTTGATTTGGACTCCACTTTGTTCTTTGATATTTGGTGCTCTTCATTGTTTAGGCTAGATTTGTTGTTGAATTTCTTTTTATTTGTGTTGATATGGTTAGGGAAAATTGTAGTTTATGAAGTTTTCTTCATAATTCGTTGTTTTCTAAATTTTTTTTGTTCTAGTTTTTTCCAATTTGTTACTCAAATTAAGCTTTACTCAATTTTTTTGGTCCGTACAAAGAAAGCTTTATTTGTTGGTAGTGAAATTGTTTTTTCTTTTCTTTCCTTTTTTTTCCTGCTCCATATCTCATCTTCATAAATTTACAAGAGTATGTCAACTAGGATAATCAGGCCACCGAATCATCTAAAAAGAATAGCATATTGTCATAAATATTCATAGCTTACAGCCATCTGATGGCACTAGAGAAAAACCAATTAGAAGCAAGATCTGCTGCACTGGAGAAAAAATTATATATGTACTAAGACGAGGACAGCTAATTTGCTGCTGCAATACATTGAATAATTGATAAGCATCCATCAGACTATCCAAGAAATTTTGATAACCATCAACTCAGACTATCAAACTTCTTTTTGCAGACATTTTGATTAGCATGATTAACTTGTACAGCTACAATCAATTTTTTTGGCTCATATTTTTAAAGTACATATTTTGCAATAACTCCATCAACAGGTGCAACTATCAAATTTATTTATATAATAAAAACATTATATAAATTATGTAGCCATAAGATCCTTTATGTATGAAACAGAACAAGAAATATAATAAAGTGATAACAAATAAAAATAAGAATTAAATTTATTCAACATAAAAACATCACGAGCACTCGCAAAAGTGTTTTATATAGAATTTTGAGGCTACACTCGCTATAATAGCAGCAAACATATTCACACTGCTATGCACTTTATGATCTTCAACATATGCAAATCCATTAAGTAAATCACCTAATATTGATTTTTCTTCACCATTATTAATAAGGTTGTTAACTAGCTTTTGAGAGTAAGACAGACATAAAATTTCTCTAACACCATTATCACGGACTAAACACAATCTATAGTACAATGCTAAATATTCTGCACGTAATGTGTTAGTTGTTGCCACCTTCTTTTCAACAAAAGTTGAATTTCCACATTCATTTTCATTACAATGCCCACTGTTGATTTTTTGCAACAAAAATTATCATTCTAAATTCCACATCTTTCAATTTTGACTATTGACTCTGATGCGCCTTCTACATTATTTTTTGCAACAAATACTGCAAAAAAAAAAGAGTAAAAATTAAGAAAATTTATGATATAAATAATTAAAATATGGAATTTTACAAAAAGTGTAATATTATAAAGAATACGTAGAATTAAAAAAAAACAAACAAACAAACCTTCATTGTTTACATCCTCAACTGTTGGTTGGTTTCCATCATTAAGATTGCCTTCAATTTCTTCTAATTTGCTTTTATTGTTGACGATGAGATTTTCTTTCAAATCAACTAGAAAGATGGTGTATAACAGCACCATAATCAATTTTAGAATTCATAATATAAATTAAAAAACATAAATTAAACAAAAACAACTTACATGCTTCAGGCACCCATATCTTCATTTGTTGTAGAACTTCGTCTGAAAATTTATTATGATCCATCAGGCGTGAAACTATTCAACAATTGATTAAATGTTTATTAAAAAAACAAAGATTGCAAAATGTATATTTATGTTGGAATGAAAAATGTAGTAAGTATTTAACTTAAACACAAATGCACAAAATAAATAAATCTAAATAATTTTTTAAAATTGGTATATTAAGTAAATCTACTATTTTATCTAGCCAAATAATCAAATGAAAATAGCTTTAAAAAAAGCGCCAAAGTTCAAAACAGCAAAACAAAAAAGGGCCAATAAAAGAAAAAAACCTGCCAAAGACTCCAACATCCAAATAAAAAAATGAAAACAAGGCAAAAAAAATTGTGCCTGGGAAAACAAATAACTACCAAAAAAATGAAACCACAGTATTAATATTTAATTTTCTTCTATTAGATAAGTTTGTTTTTTACTCTAATCCAAATTCTAGTTTGAAATAATATACAAATGCTTTATATATATAACTCAACCTTTTACTATCATTTATGTATTAAAGGTGAAAGCCAATTTTTAGACATTCTGACATAAAGCAAAATGTTGAAAAGAATTAGAAAAAAAAATGAAAAAGAATTAACCTATTTACATCTTCAAAAAAAATTGAGTGTTGTGAGTTATGCCAATTCTTCACCAAGGCAAAGTCAATCTCCCTCTCAACATGTTGATGAATCCAATGATAATTTAGATTTTCATACTGTTCAAGAGTTCAATGACAATGATGGAGGTAAGTATAACATATTTTAATGTCTGAGTTTGAGTTATTTGTTAATTTTGTTTAATTTTTTTCTTACAAACAGTAATGGAAATTAAAACAAAAAAACGTAAAACTAGAGGTCCAACTGTGCTTACGAATATATGGAACTTGAAACATGGGGAAGAGCTGCTAATGAAGTTTAATTCCTTTAATCAATGTGTGGATGATGGGGAATTTGAGTATTTTTGTGGTACAATTGCAAGAAATCAAAAAATAACTCCACTTAAATATGATAATTGGAGACATGTGCCTTAAGAAAAGAAAGATGAAATTTGGGAAATAGTTAAGGTATGTAGAAATTAATTTTTTTATTTATAAATATTAAGTTTTATTTATGTTTCCAACTAATGGCATTTCTTTATTTTTTGTTCTTTTAAGTCAAAATTTAAATTATCTCCAAATGGAAAATCATGGGTGCTTCAACACGTTGGCAAATGCTTAAGAGTTTTCAAGTATACTTAGTATAAATATAATTTTCACAAATATAAAATCACTTGCCGAATTGAAAGGCAACGTAGATAATTGAACCATAAAAAGTGAATGGAAGGTGCTTACTACTAGATGGTATTTACAAGAGTGGTAGATAATTTAATTTTTAATTTATATATGTATTTGATCTTTGCAATCTAAATATATTTAAAATATTAATTGAGTAATTATTTTTTAGTTTTAGTTGTATTTTATTTATGATTTTTTAATGAAACAGACCAATATTGTATTATTTATGATTCAATCGCCTTTCACCATGTACGAATCTTGGTTCATTGATTCATTACAAGCACAATGCTCATGTGCAACCTGAGAGGCCTGTCTATTTTTTTTATTACTTCTTTCAAAGTTTAGACTTGAATGTCAAAAAAAAAAAAAAAAAAATAGAGCACAAACATTTCCCTTATAGACCAAGACTGAATAAATTAATGCAAAAAGGTTGAGAATGGAGCTAATTAGTTCTATTAAATTAGTGAATTTGCAATTCTATTTAGGCAGGCTAGTTATCTTCGTCCACATGAGTCTAATGGTTGATGTAAACAGAAAAAATCTAAAAATGAGAAAAAAGGGTCGAGCACACATGGAGATGCCATACACTTCCGGCACTATATCTTTTGCACGAAGGGCTAAAAAGGAGGTGATTAATTTGTCTTTAGAATTTTAATTTTTTTATTTTGTGTTGTATTTAAAATTTTTGTAATATATTGAAAATCTTGTTTATTATTTTTGTATAGCGTATTCTGACTGAAAACTTACCGTGTAGAGCAAATCTTTATGTTAAGTACCACAAACACAAAGATGGAACACCAATATCAAGCGATACAAGAATGATTCTAGTAATTATTTTTATTCATTTATATTGTCTTTGCATGTAAATCATATTACTTGGATGTTTTTTTAGTTGAAGTTGTACATAAAAAATATTGGTTTGGATTTTTTTTAATACAGGAACAAATTTAGGATATCCAAGCAGCAAATGGAGACAACAGTAGTTGTAATTTTATTGAAGGGAATACAGTATCTCAAGTGTTAGGACTGGATAAAAATGGACGTGTTCGAGGAATGAGATTTGCCGTTACACCAACAATGTTAAAAAAGAAAAATATGGATATAATTGAAGAGCACGAACGAACTAGAGAGGAAAATATACAACTTCAAGAGCAATTTGCTAACTTAAAGGATGAGAACATTCAATTGAAAGAAAAGTATGCTGATTTATATAGTGAAGTTGCAATGATGAAAGAAAAATTTAGTTCCTTTTTTGGAACAAACAATTCACAGCCCGAATAATAAGTATGTATTTTTAATTTTTAATTTTTTATAAATTTATTTTTGATAGATAGTTATTTAGATAATAGCAACATAATTTTCAAATTTTGACTCATTTATATTTTTAATCTCTTATACAGGATGTGACTTGATATGCAGTTGGTAGATGGAGTTCTCTTTATGCATGAGATTTAAAATTTTAATTTATTTTTTAGAGATAAATTTATATTTTATTATTTGTTCAATAATTATTGTAACTTGTTAATAAAAAGAACCAATTTATTTTAGTGTGGCATTGTTTAATTATTTTTGCTTATTCATGCAATATTAAATTTATGATTTTTTTTTCTATTTTATATGCTTTCAAATAAATAGGCTTCAATATTGTATTTATCTATTATTTTTAGCCCACAATAAGTAAACAACGAAATTATCATAATTCAAATTAATTTCATTAATAAATAAATTATAATAATGTTTATTTAATATTATGTTAATTTATAAAATTAAAATTATATATCTTTCATAAATATAAATATAAAATATTTAAAAATAAATGTATCTAAAATTTTGTTTAAAATAATTTTTTTTAAAATAAAATATTGCAACTACACCCCCTAACCGATATTTGTAAAATATCATAATAATTATTTTAATGTGATATTTTTCAAATAGTGGAAATAAGTATAGTTAAATGTTAATATATAATTTTGTTGAAAGCGTGAGTCCACCCACCCTCGGGAAGAGATGATATCGCGCAAGGAGCAGGGAACTATTATCAAGCCACCAAAGCAAGCCCATGCAGCCGACGATGTCAGGAGTAATGAAGCCTATGGGAGTAGCTGTTGGTCAAACTCCGGAGGAAAAGTCGCTACAAATTTTACTCATGACCAAGGAACAAGAATAGGAAAAACGTTTGACCTCATATCATAAGGTAAACCAAATAATGCCCAATAGTGATTATCAGCTCAAGGCTATGTAGAGGAAAGAGAGCCCACTAAAACCCAAAGCTACCATCCAAGCAAGTTCCACTTTGATAAGATCTTAACCAGGGCAAAAACTGAACCCACCTAAGCACAAGATCAGTGAGGTCCCATACTCAAATGTCCAAGTCCTAGCTTTTCCTTGTAGCCCAATCACTACTAAATTATGTGCCATTGGTAAAGCCTTTCGAGGCAGTCTATCTCTTCAGCCCATCCTAGCTTTCAACAAAAGTCCGTCTGATGAAGCAACCTCTGAGGCATCCGAAGGAGACCGAGTCACTCCGGGACAATGGAGGAGAGAATCTCTCAGTTGATTGATCCTAGTGTTGTTAGGATTGTACAGACTATTCTTTTTTGTTAGGGCTCAAAAGTAATTATTATAGTGTGTTTTTTTTAGTTTCGAGCATCTAGTTGGTTCTAGACTTTGTTTTAGTTGGTGTGTTTTAGAAATTTAATGTTTCTTGAACTCATATTAGGTGAAGAGAGTTCACAAATAACTTGAAAGTGGCTGCCTTATGGCAGTCTCAAAGGCCAAAATACTACATAGATGTAATTTTCATTCTGTTCTTCTTTTCAGGATCTTAAGTCCTGCTTGTATTGCCTTAGGGCATTGTTTCAGCAATGAAGTGATTTAATCGAGAAAAAAAAAGTTAAGGAGGGAGTATTACACCACCCACAGACATCAAACATGGAACCTGCTGCGCTAGCTAGCTGGTGAGCTGCATAGTTCGCTGATCTGACCCTTCAACAAAATTAAGCTCATTGCCAAGGCATCTGTTTCAAAAATAATACCATACCTCAGATGATTAGTGTTTGCACTAACTTAGAGCTTGCTTGAAGTTCATTGCCTCCGCTATGGCTGGGTTTTAGGACCCCGAAGCTAATTATCGCATCTCGCAGCAACCATTTCCACTCTCTCTTTTATTTGTGTCTATGAAAAATAATTTTCAATCATTTCAAGAATTTACTTGATTATTTAAGCATTAAAAAAAAAAAAATATATATATATATATATATATATTCCATCAACTATTAACTACCAAGTAAAAAAAATAATACATTGAACAAATATAGAGTAACAAATGGAGGTTGCAATCTTGCTAAAACCTTGAAATGTTCATGAAAAAAAATATATATGAAATTAATGACTAAGAAACAAATAATATGATGATGATGGAAGCATAACTTTCTCTTTTATCTCACTCACTATTTCTTTTTAGAATTTTTTGTTGGGGACTCCTTAATTTTACTGGGCTGATGCAGCCCTATATATATATATGGCAATAGCTCTAAAATAATGCAACTCCTAGATATTATTGAAAACACTGAAGCCTCTCTTTCCTTCTCCTCCTGTACAAGAATACAAGCCATCCCATACTTTAATTAATTTTAATTTGATCAATAAGTTTGCAGCACTGAACATGCCACTGCTTGAGCCCAATGCCTCAGCTTGGTCTTCACCTGTTGCGGATCATCCCCTGCATGCACAACTCAAATTACTTATGTTTCAACCTTAAAAACTTCAATTAATGGCAAAAATATACTACCATATTTATTTTTTGAATCGATTGTTTTTTTTAGGTTGAGCTGATGCATTTTGAATAATATTTTATAATAAAAAAATATTGGATATTAAATATTTTCGCACAAAATTAGTTCTGGAAATCATAAAACTAAATAGGCTAATTACACATATTAACATAATACAACTGTTGCATTTAATTTGTAGTTTCTCGTGCATGTCATATTCATATTTAACATATCAAACTAACAAAAAAACGAATACGAAAATAGTTAGTTACCAGTGTTAGGTGAAGAGAATTCTGACTAATCGAACTTGAGAGACATTGCTCAAGCAGAAATAATTTTCTGCAGTTGATCCCAACTATTGTTGATAGTGGAAGAGAAGTATTTAATTCAAACTATAAAGCAATTAAGAATTTAATTCTTGACGTTATCACGCAAATCTTAAGGGCGGGACGCCAAACATTACCATTTCTGTTATTTGACTTTATGGTTTTCTTGGATAATTATATTGTCATTTTTTTAATCTAACTAGCAATATTCGTGTATACACCATAACTCACAACTTGAACTGAAATGTGGCTTAAGCTAGTTTTGTATGTGTGGTAATGAAACTTTTACCTGGAGTGCATATTTTCCAGTCATGTTCACTCATTGGGCTTCCAACCGACGGCGACGCCGTAGATCCTGGCGTTGTGGATATTGGGCTGAGGGAAAGCTGTCTGTTCACCGCAAAATAAAGATCCAAAGCCGGCAATGTATTGCACAGGTGCTGCCCTTCTTCTTCATTGAATCCAAACCCAAGCTCTATGCACCCTTTCAATTCATGCAAGTCTTCATCGGTCAAGTCATCGGAGTCCACGTTATTGCTGTTGATCTTTCTACGTTCTTGCCTTAGAATCTGCTGGCGCCGCCTTTCCCACGCAATGTCTCGACGAGTCTCACACATTGACAACTGCTTCGATAACTTTTTCTTGTTCTTCCATATTGGTGGTGGCGCTAATGGCATATGTTGTAACTCCTCCGACTCCGACTCATTCAAAGATGGTGAAGATGATGATGATGACAATGATCCCGTTTTCATAAACTTCGCCTCGAGATCTTCCATCCCCATTCAAGAAATTTTGATAGAGGTGGCGACAGCCAGTTGCAAGATTAATGATATGAAGAATGCAGAGAAGGGGTTGGGGCGGCGTAGCGGAGGAAGAGAGTCGCGCCGACAAGAGTGCGCGTGAGGGCGGGGTGCGTATAAAGAGTCAGGAACCATAAGACACCGACCCGACCAGCTCAAGCCGGTGGTGCAAATGGCTTTATTGGTGGAGGAGAGGAGAGCAGGCTGACAGGTAGATGTTTGCCCCACTGGCTTCTAACTTCTCATGTTTAATTTTGGAGGGATTTTCTTTTCTTTTCTTTTCTTTTTCTACATATTTAGGAGAGTTAATGAATTATTAGTTAACAAATAGTCAATTGTGATATTGTTATTTAAGATTCTGTTATTACAAGCATAAGGAACATGTCTTTTTTTCTTCTCAGCTTGATTGGGGGAGTTTTGCTACATTCATATAAAAAATTTAACTCTATAAATGGTTTTAGTATCTTGTAATTATTTAAATTTTGATTATTTTAAAATTTAAACTAATAAGGTAAAATTTTTTACTTTCATTTAAACGGTAAGTAGTTTGAATTTTAAAGTTTTTTATAATAAAAATAAAAGTGGAGAGAGTTTTACTTTTTAAATATATCTTTAATTTTAAAGTTTTCATAATAATTAGTTTTATTCACCTATAATTAGTTCTATTATTGAATTAGTTATGATTTTCTTTATACAATAACCGCAAAGGGACCTATCAAATTCATATTGACTATTGGGATCAATTAATAGGGAGTTATTTTTGTTTAAGCAAATATCAAGTTGGAGTCTGCTGTATATATAGTTGAGTTAAATTAGTTGTTGGGAAACTTTTGCTGCCCTTATAGTTCTATGATTATTTATTTTTTAGTACTAAAGCAAGAATTTTATATTTTTAATTAGTTAAGGGAAATAAATTAAAAATCTGCATTCATGAAGGGTAAAGATTTCCATATTTTACCCCAAAATGAAATATACGTCTTTCTTCAGTAGGCCAGTGATTCAAATAATCAACATTGTATTCATCCCTTCCTTCAACCTTCCTGTTATACAAAAAAAATAAATGTTCATATTCTCATAAAATTCTTCACAAAGGCAAATAAAAAATTGCTTAATTTAGGTACTGGTTTAGTTTTCAATGTAACTCAAACCCACTGGATCCAACCAAACTTTCTAGTTGGACGATCCTTTCTCTCCTTCATCAATCTCCAACTGTCAAAATATTAGCCGTAAACATATACCATTACAGAACATAAACATTTACAAACTTTCCCTGCCTGGGTTATTGGAACTTTCTAATCCAGGCACGAGTCTCCATGGATGATTAAAGCTATAGCTTGAAGAAAAACGCTGCCATTCTTGAAGTTCCTGGCGTACAGGAAAGCTTCCTTTCTTCATTCTTGTCAAAAGGGCTTCTTAGTTTCCTATACGCCGGGCCATGTGTTCCTGCAACATCCGTATGTTGCTTCTTGTTGCTTGCTTTTCTGTTCTTGTCAATCCCATTTATGTGTTGAGTGCAGATACAGCACCATCTTTGTCCTCAAGCTGTGGCTCGGATAATGGAGGCAGTAATGCTGATGGAAGAAAATGGAAATCTGATGTCAAATACCTGTTGACTATATTTGTTATTTAGAAATAAGGATTTGTTTAAATATAAAATTAAAATAAAATAAAAAATAATACTTCGTCTGTTTCTAAATAATTGTCATTTTAGAAGTCTAATTTTGTTCCTAAATAATTGTCGTTTTAAGTTATCAATGCATTTTAACTATTTTTTTTCTACTTCACTCTTATTTAATATAGAAGAATTAATTGAATAGATATCTACTCATTTTAAAACTCTATATAAAGCTAATAATTATTATAAAGATAGTATAGTATTTTATACATATATTAAATAAATGGGTGAAAATTTTTACACTTCACCTATTTATAGATGCACTTGTCATTTAAATTTTTAATAATTTAAATGATATAATTATCTTTATTATTGAATAATTTTTTATTAGTTATTGCAATATTTAAATGTTTTATATTTAAATATCTTAATATATTATTTATTAATTTTTTAAATACATACTTAAAGTTTTATATTAAAAAAAGATAAAATAAAAATAAAAACATTAATATATATTTACAAGTTATTAATTAAAAAATGTAGATTTTTTTTGTTAAAATTTTAAGCATGATGAATTTTATTACTTAAATTTTTATTAATTTTCTTACTTTTTAATTAATTGGATATGTATTTTAAGATTTATTTTAATGCAATAGGTTAATATTTAAAAATATGTAAATTTAACTATATAATTTATTTTTAAAAAAATTAATCTTTAGAATATAAAATAAATCATTAGAGAATCAAATATATTGTTATTAGTTTATAAAAAAGAAATAATGTCATATATAATTTTTCATAAAATAAAATTTTTTAAAGAAAAATAAATATTTCTTTATAAAATAAAATAATTTCAAAAATAAAAATTTTACAAAAGTGTAATTTCAATTTCAATTTCAATTTTAATTTTGGTTAACTTTTTAAATTCAATAAATTGCATATTTTTTTATAAATATATTTGAATTTTTTTTATATTTTTTTAATTTAATCAACAGAGTTTCCCTTTATTTAAAATAGATATTTAATAATTAAAATATTTTTAATATCACATTTAATTGCACTTTTTATAAATTTTTTATTTTATAAATTATTTTACTTTGTAAATATATTTTTTATAATGAATTTTATTTTATGAAAAAAATTAAATATGTTCTTGTATAACTATCAAACTCATTCATATGAATATATAATATTTATTTTTCTTTTATAATCTATTATCAATACAATTAATTCTCTAATTATTTATTTTACAAGCTAAATATTGAGTTTTCAAAAATAAATCTTATATTTAAATTTTTGCATTAAATATACAATATGGATAAATTTTTTGATATTAACTTATTTTATTGAAATAAATCTCAAAATATATATTCAAATAATTAAAAATGCATTAAAATCAATAAAAAATTATAACTAATAATGAAATCCTCAATGCCTAAAATTTTATCCTATGATACTTTACACTTTTTAGTTAATAACATGTAAATATTAATATTTTTATTTTTTTATAATGTAAATATATATTGAAGAATCAATATATATTAAATATTAAAAAAATAAATAATAGCTTAAAATAATTAAACATTAGAAATTTAAATGTTGTATTAACTAATAAAAAAGTTATTTAAGATTAAAGATAACTATGTCATTTAAATTAATAAAAAGTTAAATATAGAGTGCATTTATAAATAAGTGGAGTGCAAAAATTTCCACCCATTTAAGAATGATATGCAAAATATATTAGCTTGTACTTTATTTATAAGTTATAAGCAATTAAAATACTAAATTACCATAATTGAAAGGTTGGTACAGCCTCAGCATAATTGCTCCAATATAAATCTCCTAATAAAACCTTATAAAAATTTTCCTGGAAAAAAGTTATCTTGTAACAATTAACTAGAGAATTTGATTTCCTAGCTAGTTGAAATCAACTCCTAGCTTGGCCAAGAACTTAAAAAATATTTTCATAGACAATTAATTAATCCTTATTAATTTCCCAGACAATATTTAAATTGTCGGCAATGGCAAAACAACCACTATTAAGAGATTAATTTTTTACACCTTTTTCAACTCTTTTTTTTTTTAAAAAAAAAAAACAAATTGAGATGAAGAAAAGGATAGCAGCCAATGCATGCCAAAGTTGAGAAATCTTATCAAATCTCAATATCTTTTTTTTTCTTTGTTAATATTCAACTCTAATTTTTCTTTTTATCCTTAATCAAGCAAAGTTGTGTTGGTGGCCCATCTTTGGTTAATTTTTTTACTAATTGCTTCCTTAATTAGATTATTCTGTTTTTAGTTATTTTGACTTAGGAAGCAAAGTGGGGTATTCTTTTTTATTTATTTATTTTTTCATACTAAGAACCAAAAATTTTCTTAGATTAATATTTACTTTATAATAATTATAAGGTCACCCATAATCAAAATGAGATTTGCCTTTATGGCCCCACTATTATTTTTGAGTCTTCATGCCAATATGTAAATGTTTGGCTTTTTCTTTTTTATTAGTTTGAAGAAATTTCTCAAAAGTATTGGTCCCCATACATAATGTTTGCTTTCTTTGGTCAGTAGAAAAAATTGATTGACTTCATGGAAAGAAAAGGTCTTTCTTACAGACTCACTTTTGATTGGTTATTTATAAAATAAAAAGATAACATAAATAATATTAGATTATTGTTTATAGTTTGTGAGATAGCTTTGATCCTAATCATTTTATTATATTACATTTAAATATTAAATGAATTTTATATATACATTAGCAACCTAAATTTAAAATGTAGTTCTTTCATTCTAATTTAATTTGTTCGTTAATTTAAAATATAAATAAAATGGTGTTCAAGGTCATGTCGTTTAATCAAAACAATCAACTTATTAAGAATATAAATGCGGGCTAGGGAGTATTGCTGAAATATCTTTGATATTTTTCAGGAGTGGAAGCATTCTTTTGTAAAACTGAATTCTTAAGTTCGTACGCTTTGTTCAGTCCACAGAGCTGCATTCTTCATTCTAGAAATAAATAAAATAAAATAAAGAATGTGTATGTAAGTATAGTTAATCATTCACTGGGGTTAGTGCATAATTAAACTAGTTAGAGGTAACTAATATATACAGCAATATTGCAAGAAATATATCCACCATAAAATCAAATCAAAATCTGCATAATGTACAAAGTTTTTCTTGGTATAGTCATGCAGGATCAAAGAAGATCTCAGGGCTGATAAGCCATAAGTAATGGGTATTGGGTAATGGGGAAAGGACATGGTCCCATCTCATTTCAACAATCAAAGATTAATGGGTCCTCTTTCATCTTTATGTAAATGTTGCCAAGAATGTTACTTGGACGGTTTTTAGGATACATTTTGTGCCTGTTCATGATCTTGTCTGTGCATGATGTAGATATAGGCAGGGTCAGCCAATTATTTTTTGCTTTTTTTGTTTTCCTGGGATCTGTTTGCATTTAATGACCGTTTTCAACAATTTTGCATTGAGAATTATTCATGATCATTATTGACTCACTTATAATTTAATTGTATGGCCTTCAACTTCAAGTCATACACATGCTTTGATCAACTTTATTATATGTCTATAGGGTTGATGTTTAATTTACATAAGGGTGATTCGTACGATGCTACGTGTGATGTTAATAGTGTATTGAGATATGTATTGAATAATTAAAATATTTTTATATTTTTAAAAAAATTTAATTTAAAAAGTCTATGAGACAATTCAATAATTTTACACACATAATAATATAATGTTTATATTGTATGTAGTGACATCTACCATTACTTTTAACTTAAATGTCATCGGAAGAGGAAAAGAGGTACTGCTGCTTTGAAGCTTGATATGTCCAAAGCCTATACTAGGCTTGAATGGGGCTACTTGGAGAGCATCTTGGCCCTTATGGATTTTGATGCTAGATGGATTCAAAGAGTTATGTTGTGTAATGTGATTTTCAATGGCTCTCACATTGGTCCTATTTTGCCAAGTCAGGGTTTGAGGCAGGGCGACCCGCTTTCATCATATTTATTCATAATTTGTGCTGAAGGCTTTAGTGCTATGTTGAGAAAGAAAGAGGTTGTTGGTTTATTGCATGGGTGTTTGGTGGTAAGAGGAGCTCCTGTAGTGAGTCATCTCTTTTTTGCGGATGACTGCTATTTGTTCTTTCATGCTAATGTTCAGGAGTATGTGACTATTTCCCAAGTATTGGAAGCTTATGGTAGTTGCTCGGGTTAGCTTGTCAATTTTTCCAAGTTTGCGGTATTATTTAGTTCTAATACAGATGCTCAAATTGGTGATGTGATCTGTTCTTCCTTGCATGTTCGAGAGGTTTGGGACCTTAGTACTTATTTGGGTCTGCCCTTCTTAGTTGGGCGTAATAGAAGAGTAGGTTTTGGCTTTGTAAAAGAGAGGGTCTGGCGGAAATTAAACTCTTAGAATAGTAAGTTTCTTTCAAATGCTGGCAAGGAAGTGCTTTTAAAGTCTGTGATCCAAGCTATGCCAAACTATATGATGTAAGTGTTTTTATTGCCAAAGCTACTTTGTGAAGAATTAGAGAGATTAATGAATAGCTTTTGGTGGGGTTGCAAGGGTAGGGACAGGAAGGGCATTCGTTGGAGAAGCTAGGATTTTCTTTGTCTTCCAAAGCCTTATGATGGTGTGGGTTTTAAAAAGCTCTATGATTTCAACATCTCTATGTTGAGCAATCAGGCATGGAGACTTCTAACAAACCCGAATGCTTTGATGTGCAGAATTTTAAAGGCATAATATTTTCCATCTCACTCTTTTTTGGATGCTTCGATTGGTTCTAATCCTAATTTCACTTGGCAGAGCATATGGGCTACTAAGGATTTAATTCGAAGGGGTTCTAGATTGCGAGTGGGTGGTGGTACAACTATCTTCATATGGAATCATCCATGGCTTCTAGACAAACATAATGGATATGTCTCAACTCCATGTCCTCAAGATCTTGAAGAGGTTCTCTTTTTCTTCTTGATGTTAAGCAATGGGATGTGGATGCCATTCGAGATTTATTTATTGACAGGGATGAGAGCTTAATTTTGAGCATACCTCTCAGTTCAAGGCACATAGCTGATAGTTAGGTTTGGTGTTTGGATAACATGTTAGTATAGGTGGTATGCCCTAGAGGCCAATCACATTTTTAACATTGTATATTATCCCAAATGGCAATAAAATAATATTCTACTATTTAAAGTATTTATTTAATTGAATATTTACCCATTAACATAATGTTAAATAGATTTATTATCAGGAGTTGATAATATGAGTGACAAATTTATTTAGTACATATGCTATAAAATTGTTCATAGTCGGTAAATTAATATATGGGTAATATTAATTTGACTATCACCTCTGTCTATTTTTCTTGATTAGTAAGTGATACTAATAGTGGGAAGTAGTGAGTCTCATACTACTTGATATGAGATATCAGAATAGACACGTGGATACTCATGTGATGAGTGGGTTGAATATGACTTTAGATTTGTGATTGCATGGATATTCACTTATTGTCAATAGTCACAATCTAGGTCATAATGGTGCATATAGTCCTTTGACCTGAGGTGACACAGTCATCCACATTTAAGTGACTATGGCTTATTACCGCTTACATACTTGTGTTAATCATACATGGGCATATGGCATGCGGTGGCTCTAATCAGTTAAGCGTAGGGATGAGTGTTTAACCAAGATGGGATTCATTGCCTGGAGTGAACCAGGATAAGATCCAATGCTATCTAAGTTCTTTCTTGATGAATAAGTTCCTGGTCAGGACAAATATGACATGAACTGAAAGAGTTTCAATGTTAGTTATGTTTTATTAAGAATTAGAACTTGAGATAAGGTCATATGATATAACCATTAGAGTTTGACTAAAGCATGACTCTAAGCTATATCAAGACCTTCTAATGAAGGAATTTTAGTGCATGGTAATTATGATCAAAGGGTTCATGTGAATTAATACATGCATTCATTTCTAATTGGGTAGTTGTGATACCAAATCACCATTAATATTAAAGAGTTTAATCAATTAATTAAGAATAATGAAATTGGATTTATGCCTTAAGCAATGATTCTAGCATACCGTGAAATCTAATTCCACCAAGGGTTTAATTGTTAATTTATACTTAATTAGTATGAGATATTAATTATAGTATTAAATTAATAATTTATGTTGTTTCCAATTGGACCTTGGATTAATGGCCCAAGTTGTTTGGGCCTAAACCCAAAAGAGTTTTGGACTAAAGATTAATCCAAGATGTTGAGAAAGCCCATGGACCTAATCCAAGCCCATTTGGTATATGGATTGGGCTTGGACCTTACTAAGCCCAAGTCCATGCATGTATGAATGGACAAATTTGTCATGTTAGGCATACATTATCTCTTAAGTGTATAATGTTGACCATGGCAAATGATAAGCATTAAGTTTGACTTATTAGGCTTGGCATATTAGGCACATTATCTCTAATGTGTAAAATTTTGACCTTGGCCAAGTTAAGATTAGGTTACATGATTAAGTGTAGAGGATGTATGTAGACATAATGCATGAGATGTATTAATTTTCTACATAATTCTTGGTGCACTAGATAAACATACAAGTTGTATACTTATCATGACAAGTCATATACATGTAATGTAAGAGATTATGTCATTAGGTTAGCTTTCTCTACATATAAATATGTAAGCTAAGAAATGTTCTTAAGGTTAGACACTTTGTGTAGAGACACAAAAAAAAAAGGAAGGAGAGAAACAACATACACACAAATGTTGACCTTAGTAATAATAAATCTTGATTTTGATCTTAAAAATCTTAGTTTTTAGCATCTAACATGGTTGTTTAAGTGTGAATAAGCTAGGACTATCATGCAAATCAAAATGGAGTTAAGCATGCTTTTGGGCTAATGTGACCTCCGAGTGATCTTCTTGAAATTTGAAGTAGACATCTTAAGATTTCCAAATTGATCTTACTTGTCAAAATAAAAGTTCATTATGATAGGCAAATATTGAATCAAATATTAGCATATGTAGTTTTTATCTTAAGCTGAGCAGCTCTTAGTATTTGAGAAATATCTTGAGCTAAAGATGTCCAATTGAGATGATTAAAAGTGATATGGAAATATAAGACAATTATCTACAACTTTTGTGAAGAAAGCTAAGGCTAATTCGATCTTCTTCAGTGGACAGTGATGCTCACGAGCGATGCTCACAATCGTGAGCACGTCACTGTCAGCAAAAAACGGGAATTTTTGACTTGTTTCAAAAGGCAACGACTAGTATCATTTATAGACGTTGGAGACATAATTAATTCATAAAACAGCTATATTTTTGAGTGTTTATCTATATAAACACCTCCAAGAGCTCATTTGAATGCTAAGAAACTTGTTTATCATTCATTCTCTCTTAAGCATTCATCAAAGCTCTCAAACTTTCAATTT
>CATIWM010322996.1:0-18455 GCA_949671775.1 Mallotus repandus | reverse complement strand
TTTGGTTTCAAAGCTTGAATTCTAGGTACTTTATTGCTAGAATACAAGATAATGGGAAGTGAAACTCAAAATAATACTTCTCTTAGACCTTTCTTTGATGGTAGCAATTACCCGAATTGGAAATTCAAAATGGAGTTATATCTAGATCGTGATTCCATAAAACTTTGGGAAATTGTCCTAAAAGGATGGGAACCACCTAAAGCTACCAAAGATGGTGAAGTCGCTACTCTTCCAATAAGTGAGTGGAGCAAAGAACAAAAGGAAGAAAATTATAAGAATAAAATGGCTATGATCACTATAGTTACTCCCATGGCAAATGAAGAAAGTAACAAGCTTCAACATTGGACTTCAGCCAAGGAAATGTGGGAAACCTTGGAAAATCACTATAAAGGAAATGTACAAGTTAGGAGCAAAAAGGTTCAACTTCACATGTATGAGTATGAACTCTTCAAAATGAAGTCACATGAATCAATCACTTAGATAACAAACCATCTCATGGCTCTTCTTACAACCCTCAAGAAACTTGGAAAACATTTCTCTAAGGAAGAAGTAAACAACAAGATTCTAAGAATCCTACCTAAGAAGGATTGGAAATCTCGAGGTACTTTATTTGAGGAAGCTCAAGATCTCTCAACTCTCTCAACCGACGTGCTTATTGAAAAGCTACTTACACATGAGCTTAAAATTAAGCAAAGAAGTGAAGAGCAAAAAGAGAAGGAAGAGAAGAAGAAAAGCATTGCTTTAAAAGCCTCTCAAAATGATCGTGAAGAGGCAACTATTAAAGATTCTAGTGATGAAGATGGTGACATTGCCATGCTCACAAGAAACTTCAATAAGTTCTTAAGAAAGAAAAACTCCTCAAGAAAACGAAACTTTAATAAGAAGTATGAAGGTGAAGGTAAAAAGAAAACTAAAGAGGTTACTTGCTATGAATGCAAGAAATCGGAACACATTAGAAGTGAGTGCCCCAAACTCAAATTCAAGAACAAAGGAGTAAAGGAGAAGAAGAAGGCCTTCAAAGGTACTTGGGATGACTCCTCTAAATCTGAAAGGGAAGAGGAACAACAAGAAGTGGCCAATCTTTGCTTCATGGCTTTTGAAGATGAAAATAAGGCACCATCCATTTCTAACTCTTCTTGTAATGACTGTGAATATGATGAAATAATAATGATGATGATGATGATGATGATGATGATGATGATGATGATGATGAGAGCTCTATTGCAAGCAAACTTATGCTTAAATGCAAAAGCTTACTTTCTAAGAAGAAGCATTACAAGTATGAGTTAATTTGCTTAACCAAGGAATTTAAAAACTTAAAGAATGATTTTTCTAAAGTTGTTAAATCAAATGAAAAACTTACTAGTGATTTGGAATGTTCAAGTTCCTTGGAAGACAACTTTATGAAAGCAAATGATGAAAATTGTAAACTTTCTAAAGAGGTCTTGAAGTTAAAGAATTCCATTTCCAAGTTCAAAAAGGGAAAAGAAACTTTAGATTGTCTTTTTGACTGTAAAAAATTTCATGGAGATACTCATGGAATTGGATACAAAAATGGAATGCCCTCTTCATCATCATCATCACATATTAATTTAGTTAAAGCATCACATAATTTTATTGTATCTACCTCCAAATCAAATGAGGCTTAAGCTTTTAAAGCTAAAAGGTCTCATGTGTCAAATAACAAAGGAAGGTCTCATAAGACCCAACCTCCATTAGGTAAGGCTCAAACTTGAGCAACATAACCTAAGCATGCTTAAATGTACACTAGACACAATTATAATAGGCATGCTACACAAAATAATGCATATAAACATGTTGCATAAACCTATCAAAATACACATTGGCATTGCCAATGTATGTCCTACACTATGACTCGAAAGAGTTATAGGAAGCATTCACTACCACAACATACAAGGCATTTTTCACACACTAGGAAAGAATATCATCCTAGAAGAAGTACGTTTGCCAATGTTGAATGTTTTTATTGTATGAACAAAGGTCATACAAGTAATGTGTGCTTCTATAGAAGATTGCACTTAAACTTGCTTCCTTTGGATTACCTTGAGACTAACCAACCTAGACCAAGAAAGGTTTGGGTTCAAAAGAATATTTAAATTATGTTATGTAGGTGTGCTTGAAGTCCATAAGAGAAAAAAGAAATTGGTATCTCAATAGTGGATGTTCAAGACACATGACCGGAGACAAAGAGCAATTCAACAAGCTTAATGCTACAGATGGAGGACATGTTACTTTTGGGGACAATGCAAAAGGAAAGATTATTGGCATTGGAGAAATTTGTACCTCTCAATCCTTATCTATATATCATGTATTGCTTGTTGATGGTCTTAAACATAATTTGCTTAGTATAAGTCAATTATATGATATGGGAAATAAAGTCACTTTCTATCCTAAGAATTGCTTTGTTAGTAGTGAAAGAGTTGAAAATGTCTATGTTATCAATTTAAATAAAATTGATAACAAAGTTATTAAGTGCTTGATCTCTATTTCCCATGACATATGAAAGTTATTAAGTGGAAGTTTGATCTTTGACAAACAATTTAAGTTACTAATGATTTCATTTAAGTGTGGAGGAACTTAATTTAAATTATTCAAAGCTTGGAGATATGAAACACTCTTTAAAAAAGGAGTATTTTACATATGTTTAATGGAGTATAATATCCCTATCATATACTCAAAATATCTGAAGCATTGGAATTTCAAAAGGACACATTTTTAAGTTTACAGGGGTCTCCTCACGAGCAGCTCACCAGTCGGTCATGAGCAGCACTTCTGAAGAGCCTGTTTTTGAGCCTCTTCATGTGACCAAGTCTAAGCCGCTCACGAGCGATGCTCACAATCGTAAACCCCTCGTGAGGGCAATCCAGACTGCTCATAATGGGCAATTCAAGCTTATTTTCAAACAGAACAGTCACTAAAGCAACCCTCACGAGCTAAGACCTACCTCTCATGATCGTGAGTTGAGTTTTGATATAAATAAGTCAATTAAAATCTTTAAATGTTTGGAAACATTTGAGAAACAATCATAGGCTTAAATCAGCCATAATTTTGATTTGTTTGTCTATATAAACAACTCCTAGAGCTCAATTGATGTTAAGACACTTGATTATTACAATTCTCATTCTTAACATTCAAAAAACTCTAAAAATTCTTTCAAAATTCATTTTATATATTTGTATAACTCTTGTGAGAGTTGGTGAGTGTTATAGTAGATATTCTTGTTCTTCTATTTTTAGGGTTTAAGAAAATAGGAAGTGAGATTCTATTCTAAAGGAATTGGTTTAAATGTTTAGCCATTAAAACACTTGGGATTTGGTTTTAGAGTGAGCTTTAAACAATCTCAATCTTGTGAATAACATTATAGGTGATTAAAAATCCTAACTTGAGGATAAGTTAGGTGGAGACGTAGGATTATTCTTGAATCCAAACTCCTTAAATCTTTATGTTCTTTGTTCTTCCTACTCTAATCTTTTTTACTTCTTGTTTATTCCTTAAATTCATTTTAATTTTCTAAAATCCTTCAATTGCCTTATTCACCCCCCCCCCCCCTCTAAGGCACTTTCGTCTTGTTTGTTATTCTAATCTTGTTTGAGAGGTGTATAAGAGGGGAGGTCGATAGTGGATAAGCTCGCTCGCTGCTTTCTTTTTTACATGCTAAATGTGGTTGTATTTCCTAACTCTTCATAAGGACTTAGACAGGGTTTTTAAGTATGCCTAGGGACTTGATGCAGCCAGTCAGGGAACTTTACGATTGTCTGGTTGTAGATGGTGGGCGATGTAAGTTACTTTTTCTATCTTTTCACCATTTATTTTCCTTCTTTCTATTGGTCCCTTGGAATTATTTTATGCTTTTACAGATTTGGGCTTATGAGCTTGGCATTTTCCTTCATCATTGTGAAAAATAAAAATGAAATGAGTTTTAAGACTATTATCTATTTTGAATGCTGCAGGAACGTCATCCTCATCGTAAGAGGGCTACTTCTACTTCCCACACAATTTGTAAAGAGCCTGATACAGATGGAGATGGCAGCACTTTTCATGCTGCTTATGTTACTATTAGGAGTATGTTAAGCAGAACTATCACAAACTCTGTTATTTTGACACTTCAAGGGTTTACCATCACTGGTGGTTCTACTTCTTATCTGCTTTTAGTGTCTAATTGTCCTTTGCTAACTTATGATCGATGAGGAGCAACTCATATGAATTTTATTATGTGCTTGTTTGATAAGTGTTAAAAATGATAGATTTTGAGAACTAAATAGTTGCATTTCAATATTAGAAATATAGGTTTTTATCATCTAAAAGCATGAATTAGGATTATTTGCATTGTGAGCTAGAACATTAGTCATTTTGTTAATTTATCCATTTTTAGTTTATTATTACACCTTTTACATTGCTTTTATGTTAACTCTTATAGGTTCCATCAAGTTAGAACTCATTTTAAATGAGAGCAATGAGGACTTAAAGCTAGGAGCTAATTTGGCCATGATAAGTGTGCCTAAGTTTGGATTAATGCAAATAGAATTTATGCTAGAACTTAAAGAGGAAAGCTTAAAATCTCCATGAATTGAAGATGAAGAGGCATGCACAGCCGTGCATGGGAGTGCACAGCCAATCCTGATGCTTGAACATTTTACGTTGCAGACAAATAGCAATGCACAATCGTGCATCAAAATCTGTATAGCCATGCACTAAATGCATGTGCACGACCAATTATGGTTTGATGATTTCTAGAGCAGCAGTGATGCACAGCGGTGCATATGGAAGTGCACAGCCGTGCACTTTGGCAGAAATCAATTTTGGAAAATATATTTAGGGTTTATTGAAGAACTATTATAAATAGCCCTAGTTTGCCTCTTTTACAGAAGCTGGCTGGTGCAAATTTCAAAGAAGGAAACACTGAAAAACATAAAAGAATAACCCTAGAAGACCAAATAAACAAGAAGGAAGTGAATATTGAAGAGGGAAGATTGAAGATTCAAGCATCAAGATTAATCATAACTAGTTTCTTCTCCTTCTTCTCTTTCTTATACTTTTTATTTATGGGTTTTTCTTATGAATTTTTGGGAATTAATAAAATTAAGTTAGGCTAAATTTTTCTTTGTTAGGGATTAATAATCCGAACATGATCTAGGCTTTCTACTTAATATACTCATTAGTTTTTTTCATATTATGTTTATTGTTCTTAATGCTTGGCCACCAATAACATGATTTCAATTGGAATTATACATTAAGAGATGGTAATTCTAATGGACTTATAAACACAAGTTTAACTTAACTCAAAACTAAAGATAGATTGAATTGTTTAAATTCCCCTTGAGTTGTACTTCATAATTCATGATTTTGATGTTTACATGTTTAGATTGCAATAAGAGTTAGATCTTTATTACCTTGATTGATAATTGTGAATTTAAATTAATTGATGCTTGAGAGAGATTAATTAATGCTTTAGAAAAACTCAGGATATGCATGGCTAATTGAGTAGTAATTTAAATAGCCTAGTGATTGTAAGGTAATTCAATTCCTAGCAATTTTCATAAATATAATTTGTTTATTGATTTCATTGAATTATTTCTCTATGTTTGAAGTAGATTTCTTGAATTCACAATTTAGATTAATTTTACATACATTTAATTTTAGCCTTAGATAATAAGAGATTGGTAAATAGGTGATTGGATTAAAATCTCTGTGGGACGATATTTTTATACTACTTGTCGATACCATGCACTTGTGGTTTGACGATATTTTTATACTACTTGTCGATACCATGCACTTGTGGTTCGTATACTACAAGTTTTTAGCACCGTTACCAAGGATTTTAATCTAACATCATAATTTATCTTATTTTTGTTGGATTAAGGCACCAATTTTTTATATTTTTATTTTAAGTCTTTATTTCTTTTTTTTTTGGTAGAGTTGATTTTCAATGTATACGCAATACCCGAAGATCCAGGAAGGAACTACTTTCATACATACCAGAGCTTACTAGGTTTAAGAAAGAGAATTATAGGTGTGCTAATGAAGAGTCAAGCATAATGGCTAATGCAGGTGGAAATAATGCTGATACAAGGGTCTTACTAGACATATCAGTGCCTAGGTTAGTAGGTACACAACAAAGCATCACAAGGCTAAACATTAAAGCCAACAATTTTGAGATCAAACCGGCCTTATTGCAAATGACTCAATCAACTATCCAATTCTATAGCATGCTGAATGAGGATCCGAATGACCATATAGCAATTTTTTTGGAGATTTGTGATACACTCAAATATAATGGTGTGTTAAATGATGCACTTCGATTGAGGTTGTTTCCTTTCACTCTAAAGGACAAGGCTAGATCTTGGAAGAAATCTCAACCATCGGGTTCTTTCACTAATTGGGATGATTTGGCTAAAGTATTTTTGGCAAAATAGTTTCCACCTTCCAAGACAACAAAGGTGATGAAGGAGCTAACTTCATTTCGTAAATTTGATATTGAGTACTTGAGTGAAGCATGGGAGAGGTTCACAAATTTGCGAAGGAGTTGTCCACATCATGGGCTACCCATAAATGTGCTTGTTAGAACATTTTACAATGGAGTCATAAGTTCCATAAGAGACTCCATTGATACCAAAGCGGGTGGGTTCTTGATTAGGAAAATAGTAGATGAAGCTGCACAATTGCTAGAAAGGAGGGCACGTGACAATTGCTTATGGCCCTCTGAGCGTTCTAATCCACCAAAGCAAATGAGGAGGCTAGAACTTGACACAATAACAATCCTACAAGCTCAAATAGCTGCACTTATAAAGTAACTTGGAAATCTAACTTACAAACCCAATTCGGCCCCTACACAATTATTAGGTGAGTCTTGTAATTTATTAGGCTATTCTAATAATAATTTTGGAGTTTATGATGTAGGTATGGTGGGAGATGGTTACATGGAGCAGTTGAATTATATTGGGAACCAATTTTAAGAAAGGCAAGCCAACGACCCATACTCCAATAAATACAATCCAGGGTGGCGGAATCACCCAATTTTTTTTATAGAGTAACAATAATAATGTGGCTACACCAACTTTTTCCAACAATAATAATATACCAAGACAATAAATGCCTTTTAGATTTTAGCATCTACAATAAGATAAGATGGCTTTAGTGGAGAATTAACTAGATAAATTCTTGGATGCTATTACTAATAAGCTGGCAAGTCAAGATGAGAACTAAAAGAGAATAGAGGCTAAGTTTGATCAAATTTTAAGGAACCATACCTCTTCAATTCATAACATTGAGGTTTAGTTGAGTCAACTTACTTATGCCTTAGCTACAAAGAATCTAGAAACTTCTTCAAGGAACATCGAGATAAACCTAAGGGAGCAAGTGAAGGTGATTACACTTAGAAGTGGAAAATAAGTGAAATCTCAAGCTGAAATTGCCAAGGCAGTTAAGAACAAGGAAGATGACCAATATGTAATGGTTAAGGATGTGCTAAAGGAGGAGCAAGCAAATGAGAAGACAGAGCAAAATGAGGAAACTCATATTGTGAATTAATGGTTCACATAACTAATAAAAAATTATCTTTAAATACTTTTCTGAACTATTTATAATTTAAAATCCATTTTTCAAGTGTTCTTTCATTCTTTTGATTTTTAAGTTATTTTTCTATTTAAATTATCAAAGTTATTCATAAACTTTTTCATTTCTTTATTTTGGTTTTTAAGGTTTTTTTATTTATTTATTTTTCAAATAAAATGCTTTGTTGCCCCAAAACTCAGAATATGGAGCAATCATAAAGAGATATTCACGTAATGTGTTAGTTGTTCTCATATCCCTTCTCTTCTAAATTTATTACTTTTTATTGCTTTTATTTTTTATATTTTCTTATTTGGCATGCATATATTTTCCATTGCATAATGATTGCCATAATTATTATGCCATGGGTTAGTTGTTTGCCTTTTGTTGCTTTATTTGTATTTTATTAAGTATGTTTATAATATGTTCATAAACAATATTTTTTTCATGTTTCATGTTGGATGCCATACTTGTGCGATATTGCCATAACATGTAGATTCACCATGTTTACGTGTTATATTATTATTGCATGATTATATGCTATATAAATATACCATGTGTGCTATTAGCTTAGCATTTACCATGTTCATGCATCATTATAGTATCATGTTATTTTTCTATATTCATGCATCATTTTATCATATTGTTTTCTGGTTGTGTGTATATATTATGTTTGCATTTGCATGCAGTAGTTAATGTATAATAATACATATTTCTTAGGAGCACTATACAATAAAGTAAGGTCGGCAATGCTCAACATCCGGGTGGTGTAGAGATGCCTCAAATAAAAGAGTCTAATACTACTGACATTGACATCTGAACCCAATGCTTTATCCAATGGACGAATGTGGTTC
Source organism: Mallotus repandus (assembly GCA_949671775.1). Classification (NCBI taxonomy): domain Eukaryota; kingdom Viridiplantae; phylum Streptophyta; class Magnoliopsida; order Malpighiales; family Euphorbiaceae; genus Mallotus; species Mallotus repandus. The sequence continues at coordinate 10,032 of CATIWM010322996.1, read as the reverse complement.
CAAGCGAAAGATCTGAGTTTGCCTAAGTCCCTAAAATGGAAGATTTCTTGGGTGACACCGAGTGGCGACTCCCTATTTCTCTTGCTTGAGTGAAGGGTTTTAAGTGCATTTATGCCTTCCTTAAGCTCTTTTAGTACTCCCCTCACTACCCTATGTTTTTCTATAATAAGGAAAAAGGGTCAATGATCCAATGAGTCCCAAGTCGGTCCCACTGGTGTCAAAACATAGCAAGACCTTCCAACCTTATTCCTCCCACACACGTGTTCAATGGCGAGTCTCTTATTCTAGGATTTTGTTTTTGGGTTTTGATTATCAACAGGGGATAATAAAACTGTCATATAAAATAAATCTCATGAGACGATAATAGTAAACAAGTAACAAATCTTATAAATAAAACTAAAGTACAATATATAATAGGCCATAGTAAAAGATTTGGGCCCAAGGTCCATCATTTTTGGGCTTGGCTTTATAAATAAGACTACTATATGGCATAAAACACATGCATTTGGGAAAAGCCTAAGGGAAGCTGCTAAGCCACTACATGAGCTAAGTCTTAGGTGATAGGCCTCGGCTCCCATAACGATATACCTCCATCATGTCTCCCCACTCAAGGGTCCATATCATATCAGATTAGTACATGTCGTGAGTGACAATAGCTATATACCCCACCACTAAGTTTGAGTAAAACAAGGCAGTAAAGCAACAACTATTGTCAGGTTATTCGGGACTGAGTGCACATTGTGTGAATAAGTGTTGTGAATGAAAAGGAAATAACAAAATAACAAAAAATGATAAAACATAAAACATATGAATAAGTTTCTCTATCCCCAGTGGAGTCACAACTGTAGGTGGCGGGGTTCAGCGCACGCCCAAGTGTTTAGCAACCATGACACTGTGCTGGCTCAGGGCCCATTAGGAAATACAATAGGGGCTTATAGCCCAAGTCGGAGATGGGAGTCACCACCCGGATGAGACCCAGGACACACTTTTACAGAAATTGGATCCCACAAAGGCCCCCAACAGCCGTCCTTAGAGATTGGGTTCGGAAACTGGTATGGGCTTTTAAATGCCCACCCAACCTTGCGGTTGGCATCCATTTGTTATTTTATATTTTCTTACTTTTAATTATTTAATTGTTTCTTTATTTACATGCAAATTGCAATTTCCTCCAAATAATTTTTAAATTTTACAATTAGGTCCAGGTTTGTTAATTAAGCCATTTACAGTAACAAAATGAATAAATAAATAAAACTAAATGCACACACAAATAAATGGGGGAGGAGAAAATATTACAACCCTTTAGCACACAAGAAAAATAAAATAAGCAAATAAAACAAACTAAAAATTTAAAACCAATAATGATCTCTGTTTAACATAAAAATGAATACATGTTAGACAAAGAAAATAACCTACAAAGAAAAGATAAAGTTAGTTCATGAAATTTGAATAAGACAAAATAATAACAATTATGAAAATTTAATCACGCTAAAAATAAAAATAAATAATAAAATAAAATTATGAGCATACGAATTATTAAATGAAATGTAGACTTAAAACATAATTAATTATAATCAAATCATCAAATTGTATCTAAATTGCAACCTAAATTAAATGACATACCAAAATTAGTTTAGCAAAAAGAATCACAGATAATAGACAGACCATAGAGCCTTTTGAATAAAATTAGAATTAATAAAAATGTAAAAAAAGCATGCAGAAAATCTTAATTACTTATTAGAGTTTACCTTAAACATGCTGAGGCGACACCTTATCCACACTAAGATGAATTGAACATCACCATAATGCACTAAGGCGACATTTTACCAAAAAGGCGACGCTTTAGTGCCCTAAATTAATATAGAAAACAATACTTGATGAATATATGAATCAAAAAGAGAACAAATAGCACATTGCAGATGATAAACAATAATTCTAATACCTAAACTATAGTAACCAAATAAAATCATGTAGCAAAAACATCATGAAATACTAGAAAAAAAAATCTTAATTTAGGCTTATTATTTTTATAATAATTTAGCTCTGTGTTTGCCCTTAGAAACAATCTAATTAGTATTTGAATGAGCTTCTCACAATCCAAAGATCGAATCCTGAGCTCTCCTCTCTAGCATAATGAGCTCCTTCAAAAATCTTTGCCAATATTCCCTTTTAGCTCCTCCTACCTTCAGCACTTCCTTTTCCTTTCTTTTACGTTGTTCTGTTTTAGCCTCCTCCTTTTTCTCTATTGACCTCTCTTTTTTTGGTTCACTTCTTGTTTTTTGTGGTTCACCTCTTGTTTTATATGGTTCACCTCTTGCTTTTTTTTATTCACCACTCTCTATCCTTTTTTTCTAAGAGCCTCTGTTTGTGGTCCACCACTTTTATCCCTTCTCTCCATTAACTACTTCCTCTTCTTTCTCCATCTCTAGAGGGCATTAACAATGATTTTAGTTCTCAGAAAATCATGGCTAATGTCTCTCTAGAAGTTAGAGAAATTCACACCACGTCGTTTTAGATATTTAATTTTTTGACAACACACACCATAAAGGCACCATATTATTGGTAAGGTGCCACTTTAGTAATTAAGGCGTCACCTTTATCCACTGAGGCAGCACCTTAGTGACATATTAATAATGGCTTATGGGCTTTAAAAGCTTAATGGGCAGTAGGCTTTGTTAGAGGGCCGGATTCTAAACTTTGCATGGCTGGGCTCATTTTGTTCAGCATTTTAATCATTGGGCTTTGCTCATGGGCATGCCAAATCCAAGCATTAATAGTAATTTTTACCATAAAAATGTGAACTTTATGATAAAACTAACAAACTTACCAAAAAAGGACATAAAAATAATAAAAATACAAATAAAGTAATAAAAATGATAAAAATGCTATTTTTACCATAAAAATGTAAACTTTATGATAAAAATAGTGAATTCATAAAAAAGGAAAATAAAAAAGGAACAAGATTAATAAATATGCAATAATAATAATAATAATGCTAACTTTAGCAACCATACCCATTTTATATATAAAAAGAAAAATGATGAAAAATGAATATTAAATCCAAAATGAATGCAAACACTTCTGAAATCACCCGAACTACCAACTTCTTCTACATATCTTATATCTAAGCTTCAAAAATCACCACAAAATCACAACTTGAATACAAGATAATAAATAATAAAAATAAAATGAAATAAAATGTAAAAATGATGAAAAATGAAAGAAATGAGTAGGAGAAAAAGAAAATTGATATGAAATGCAATTTTTTTATAAAAATGATTAAGAGATATTTGGAGGTACTTGTGATTAACATTGAATCATGCTTTTGATTTAGATGATGTTTGGTTTTGATTTTGGGTCTAAATCCTAAAAAAAAAAAAATTGGTTGAAAGTGTTTAGGAAAAGTAGGTTTCCACTTGCAAGGGAGAGGCTTTTTAGAGAGAGAAACTCTCAAATTTCATCCTAATACAATAGCATTTTCTCTCTCTAAGAGAGTTTTTTGAAAAATTTGCAAAAAGTCCCCAAAACTTGTAAAAATTCAATTTATTTATGGGTCCTAAGACGCAACCCACGGGCGTGGGTCAACAACCCATGCATGTGGATCCAAAACCCATGCATGTAGGTTATGACCCATACACATGGGTCATTTAACCCACACACAATCATCCATGGGTCTAACAACCCACTAGTGTGGGTTGTCAACCCACACTCATGGGTTGGCAAACCCACAAGCATGGGTCGGATCCACACTCGCGGATCAAACCAACTCGTGGGCTTTCAGACTTTGTTTTAGCCCGTTTCTGGCTATATTTTGTCCGTTTTGAGTGTTTTGAGGCTTAAGTGTGTGTTTTTAGGTATTTTTTAGGTTTTCTTTGAGTTCTTCATCTTTGTCTGAGCGTGCTCGGAATGACTTCTGAAGAAGTTTTCCCCCTGTCTAGCCGACAAAAAAATTCATCATCGAATTTTTGGAGGACCGCTGAAATTTAGATTATCAACAATTATTATTATTATTATTAACATTAAAATTTATTTAAAAAATTAAATGACTAAAAAAATACACATGACTTTTGAAAAAAATTACAATTAACATATTCAAATTATGAAGTTGAAAATAGATTTTAATAAATAATTAAAATTTTAAAGAGACAGTTGATGAAGAAGATAATAGACGACCTGAAATTTGTAAGGATTATATGTATATATATATATATATATGAACTAATTTTGTTTAGTTTTTCTTGAATTCTTTCTTTAATTTTATCTTTAGAGAAAAAAATAAAAAAGCAAAAGTTGATAATGGAGGTATTTATATTGATATGTATTTATTTTTGATATACAAATAGTATATTTTATTTATTTTTTAATTAATTAATACAATTTTTTATTAATTAAATACACGTTGAAGACCACCAACTATTTCTTTGATAATTTGTCTAATATATATTTACTCAAATTATAACATTTTTTTAAATGTTTTGAAGTGTATAAAAACCAAAAAAATATACGAATAGTATACTTGTTGCATAGTATTTTTTAATATATGAATAATTTGTTATTCGTATAATATACAAAAAAGAAGACCACTAAGGATGCGTTATTTGAGGCCAGTTCCCAGCACTATGACTTCATACTCCTCATCCACGATTAAAGTTATTTTTAGAGTTGGGTTAATTAGATTAGTATATTTTTAATATACTATTAAATACACGCTCAAGATCAACTATTTTTTAAATAATTTTTCTAACAATATATACTTGCTCAAGTTATCAAATTTATTTAATATTTTGAAGTGTATAGGAAGCAAACAAAATATACGAATACTATATTTATTGCATACTATTTTTAATATAAGAATAGATACACATAGTATATTTATCGTATAATATATATGAATAATATATGAATAGTGTACTCATTATGTACTATAATATAGTTGTTGTTCATTTTTTAATTGTTTATGTTAGAATAGTTAGTGATATATTATTTCCCACATTGACAAAGATAAGAGAAATGAAAATGTTTATAATAATTTGTCCACGAAATGAGTTAACTTTTGGTTGGAGGCAAACAGTAGAGGGAAATTTTGAACTACAAAATATATGTTAAGGATGGACATTTGGATTCAAATTAATTGATATACATACAACAACTATTTTTATTTATTTTATATTACTCAAGGCCAACTATTTTTTGATATTTTTTCTAACAATATATACTTACTCAAATTATCATATTTTTTTAATGTTTTTGAAGTGTATAAGAAACAAAAATGCACAAATAGTATACCAATTTTAATATATGAATAGTATTTTTATTTATTTATTTATTTTAATTAATTGAGTACAATTATTTTTATTTATTAATTAAATACACACTCAAAACAAACTATTTTTTTGATAATTTTTCTAACAATGTATACTTACTCAAATTATCAACTTTTTTTTTAATGTTTTAAAGTGTACAAGAAACAAATGATATACAATTACTTGTTATGTACTAATTTTAAAAAATGAAAAGTATACTCATTGTATACTATAATATAGTTGCACTACAAGAAAAAGAGTTTTTAAGGACAAAAGATTAGTGAGGGTATCAAAAATCCCTCATTAAAAGTATAGTTTTGATAGTTTTAATGAGAGTAAAAAAAATGTATAGCTAAAGGGTTAATTAGTAGTGAAGAAATTTTATGTTTCTAATTATTGATATGTAATTTGGTCACTATTGATGAAAATTTTCCGCCAACTTCTCCCACTAAAAGGAAAATATTTTTTAATTAAAAAAATATAATGACCACTTATCTTACCTACTCAAACCCTTTGTACTATTTCACTTGCTCATTTCTCAATTCTCCATTTTCTTGATTCAATTATTCAATTATCCAATCAGCAACTTACCCATATAAAAAAATTACCCAATTTCTATAATTAACTTGTTAACAATCAATTGCAAATTGGAAATAGAAATTTCAAATCCTTTCATCAATAGTGAACAATGGGATGATGGAGCAACATAAGCAACAATGGAGACCACCTATGACCACGTTTGAGCTGCACAACGATTGAGAAACTATCTTTAGAGGTGTTGTGCTTACTTTGCTTGCATGTGTGTTTTTTTTTTTTGTGAAATTATTTTTTGGTTGAAGTAATACGAAAATGGATACTTGGTCAGTTTTAAAACTTTTGGCTTTTCCTGTATATTTCACCTTGTAATTTTACTTATCCTTGTTGTTTTATTGTAAATTTTTTTTCTAGTTTTTTCAATCTCATGGTCTATGCAAATTTTTGCTTGTACACTTATTCTACATCAGTAAAAATATTTGTGATGTTTGTAAATGTGCAGCTGCGATAGTTTTCTGGGCTGTTGATGAAGTTGCTTTTGTGACGATAAGGTTGTAACAACAACAATAATTATTATTTTCTATTTTATTTTTTATCTTAGTTTTTTTTTCATTGCTTGTTTGATTAGTCCTTTGTTCTTTGATTATGTTCATTAAACTACCCTCCTTTCAATTTGGTTTCATTTCATTTTCTTCAACTGAGTATTCTTTTTTAAAGTAGAACTTGATAAGTGTGTTTTAGAATTTTAATTAATTATTTGATGGTATTTGTGTTAGGGGCTTTACCTTTAATAGACTATCATCATATTCAAACATAATGCTTGCTTAGTTATCTTTCATCACTTCAAGATTGAGTTAAATTTTTTCTTAGCTAATTATGTTTGTTTTCCCTGGTGGGGTAATACTTATTTTTCAAATTAAGAGATCTTAAGGTTCAGAATGCCATTATAGACTTATGGTATTATTGAGGGAGCTAGTTGCATCCTCTACCTTTTTGACAGAGCAAAAGCTCGCCCCTGTAACATTCTATATGCATCGCAAAGATTTTTACTTGATTTAAACTTCTTTTCCTATTTAAAGATTTTTATTTGGAGCAATTACATAAACCCTCAAATTTAATCGTAAAAAAATACTCTTTTAATCATGATATGTTGTTTAATACTAAGTTGATTATTTTAGTAAAGTTCTATCTTCATATAGTCTTATGCACTTCAATTTTGATAGCAGCACCCTGGCTACTGCCTACATTATATACATGTTTCTATCTCTATTCCAAAAAAGAAATAAATTGTGCACATTATCTACACTATTGGTAGATTTACTGCATCCACTTCAAATATTCTTGAAGAATTTCAAATCAAAACAGTGTTTAAGATTTGAAATTGGAGTTTTAATGGCTAAGATTAAGCAAATATTTGGATCATTTAGCTGAACGTTATTTTTTTGTAGATTCTGGAGTGAAGAATTTGCTCTTTTTCTTTTGTTTCCAATTTGTTCTCAAAAAAATCCCTCATGTAATCAAAAGTTCAAACCAAATCACATTAGAGTCTTTTTGTACTCGATTTCATCATCCCTTCAAGAGGGGCCTTCCATCCATTTCAGGTTATAGGTTGAACAAAACCATTATGACAAATGTTTGAACAAAGCCATTATGATCTCTGATTATTGTCATTCTTAATTCTTGATCTCATTTGTTGGATAGCTGATAAATGTAATGAAGTCTTCACCATTGAAAAATATATGTAGGTGATAATCTCTAATAATTAATCACCCAGAAAAAGAAAATTAATAATACGAATAATGGTGAGTAATAAGGTTATTCTTCTAGCACCTGTGCTCATTGCTATTGTTGGGTTAGCCTCAGTAGCAGAACCTGCTAATTCAACAACCACTGTGGGTGCACCTGCAAGTGAAGATGACACCATTGGCACTACTAATGATAGTTCAGCAGCACGTGCACCTGCTGGTGATGCTGTTGCAGGACCATTGGGTAGTGCATTATCAACTGATAGTGGCTCTACTGCTAAATTACGTAGTAGTGTCGCCTCCGCTCTTGAATTCTCTACCATTGCAAATTGGAAAAGACCTCTTCATTTTCAACCAACTCCATTATATCTGAACCAAGTTGAACCTATTCATTTTCAGTTCCTCCACTTTTCATTAGCTTTTGGGTGCTTGTCTTTGTTATTTTTTTTCTGTCAATTTTCTTTTTTGAATAAATATCTTATTTTTCTTGTGAGTTCATTTTCTAGGCCTTAAGTTGTTTATGTTTATCTCGTGACTCACAAGTGGTGAAGGCTTTGGGTTCATCTCCCTTTTACTTCTTTTCTGTCTCCTCTTACTTTGATTTTGGTTTGGTTTAGTTATGATACAACTTTTAAATATTTAGAGAAAATGTAGGAGGAGAAGAAGAAGAAGCAATTATGATTTGTCTGTGTGCTTTGAAAAGAGGGTAGGTAGGGTAGGAAAAAAATGTCAAGAAAATCAAATTAATGGTTAATTATTTTTATGTGCTTAAATTGAGATAATTAATTAGATTCTATTAAATAATATTCTATATAGCAACATTTATTGTTCTTTTGCACATTCATATTAACTAGTTAGGATAATTCTATATAGTATACATATTAGCTAGTTCAAAGCATTCACCATGTATTGATCTTTTGTACATTTATAACCTGAACCATTAATTGTATAATATAAAATGTGCTATTTATTGCTCTTCTATGATATAATGTGCATCATGTTTGTAAATTCACACACACATGCACAAATATATATGGTCCAGTTTATGTTTATTCTTGTAGTTAGATGGCCTATAAATGTTTTACTTGAGAGATTAAATTACCTTTTAAACATTTTTAGGGATCAATATGTTTCTCCTTCAAATTAGGCACCGAGAATTCTTTCAAACTTAGCTGAAGCTAGCGCCATCCAGTCTTGTGGGATACTTAATGATATACCAAAGGATCTTCTTGACTTCATTGCCACTATAATTAGCTTGAAATCTGTGGAACTTAGTGATTTAATTGCAAAGGTACTACAACTATGTACTTAGAACCCTTTATTTTTTTGTTCCAATATTTATCGTTCTATATTTCAATTTCACTTTGGGCTGTTAATCTGATAAAAATAGTTATAACATAACAACTGAATTAGGTTAGTATGGGCTGTTAACCGATTGGTGAGTCACCATGTTTCATAAGCGGAAATTTCTACTAAATGATAACATAACCTATATGACATGACACATATATATGGTTGGTCTTAACTGCTTTTGTCAAATTTGTCATTTTTGTTGAATAAGTGGTGTGAGCTACCATCACTTCTCATTACATATGGCATTTGAAATTTGAGATATCAGTGGTAGTTTTTTAAGGTTAAATTCTTATTAGGCACTATGATAAGTTTCCAGGGTATTTCATGATGTTCATATTAGGGGTCATAATACTACTGGTCTAAATATGTATATAAATGAATTTCAACTATTTTTACACCAGAATATTTATTAGAATCAAGAAGGAACAAAATTTGGCACAGTATATGGGGCAAATATATCTTTCCAGGCCTGGCAGCATGTCGGGTACTATTTTAATTATAATCTGATGATGGTTTTCACTATAACTTAAATCAAATCCCATGTTTTGTTAGTTACTAAATATTTTTACATATTTTATTCTAGAATTTTATTCCAAACATCTAAAATTTTATCCAGAATGAAAAATTACTTTTAAGCATTGCATTAAATAGCATGATTTTAACTACATTTTATTAGATTTCAAACTTTTATTATATCATATTTTGTCATAATGTAGGAGCATATCTTCCCTATTTTAATTATTATTTCAGTTCTTCTAGATTTTAATAAAATATCCATGTGACTAGCATGAGTCACATGTGACTTTACATTGAGTTTATTATATGACATAATCTTAGTATAAATAGTATACTAGGATAATGGACTTTATTATTATTATTATTATTATTATTAAGTTAGTCGATCTTATTTTGCCCAATTCACTTTTCTTTACCGTTTTCTAAAGTATAAAAGTCATAGTCAATCTTATTTTGCCCAATTCACTTTTTGTTTTGCATTCTTTGCTCCATCTATTGCACTTTAACACATAGATGATTTATATATATATATAGCACTTTAACACATAGATGATATATATATATAGCACGTTAACAAATAGATG